>VMBQ01001058.1:205040-223538 GCA_007657795.1 Dreissena rostriformis | reverse complement strand
TGCAACAGGCCAGGTCTATGGTGGTGGTAGAATGCCAGCGGCAGAGTAGAATGTGGGCTGGTCAGTGGAGTCTTAATCGAATCCGAGGACACTGTATGGGACCTTGATGGTGTCTAGTGATAGCATGTTGTCGTTGTGGTAGTAGTAGTTGACCAGCTCTAGTGAGCTAACCTTGGTGATGATCATGTCTTGGAACACATTTAATATGTTTTATTTTGTTTATTTTTAATAAATGATACATCATAAAAACCTCTAAGCTTAAAGTTTGTATATTCTTTGTATGTGTGTAATTTTTAAATTCTTTTTAAAATGACTCATGACAAGAGTATTGTATTTTTCTGGTGTTGCACATGTATTGTTATCTCCCATCGAAATATATATGTATTCTTTATTGCACGTGTGACATCTGATTTACTATCATAAATGCATACATAATGCATTTATTAATAAATATGTACCAAATACGTATTGCTTGGTCGATATTTTTTCTCATAACAATGAAATTTGTACATAAATGTTTCTTTTACAAAGGTTAAACGAGATCTAGTGTTTGCAACTTGGATTATATGCGAAGCAATAATTGTTTGGTAATTTTCGTAAAATTTGGCTTTGGATGAGGAATACAATAACAATAAACAATAGTTGAGTATGTCTTAGGTGGTTTATTATAACAAAGTAGCAATTTGTGTTGATAGTATAATTACCGTTATGTTGAATAAGCACACTGTATTTTTATTGATGTTTGAATTGTACGGAATTAATATTTAAATTCACCGTAAACCTGACAGCTTTGTTGTTTACAATTTTCAAATGTTGGTGTATCAATTTGCACAAGCACCTTCTCATTAAATTTATCCAAAAAAATCTAAAGTTTTGTTTTTATTATGCCACATATTGCCAGTAATTGAAACATGAGCTAATAAGTATGATAAGCACATGTGTAATGTTATACTATGCGATTAAGAAATACATGTAATACATCATACATGTAAAAGTTTTGTGATAAAAATGTTTTCTACTCTGTACAATATCTCTGCAACGACAGTTTGGAATCTGTTAATACATACAATGTATGTATTTCAATATATTCAAGTAACAGGTATATTCCGCATCGAAGTGTTTCTAGTATATTAATTCAACCTGTAAAGTACTGTGTTAAACAAGAATATCAGTAAAACTGATGGATGCTAAATATGAAGGGAGAGAGGAAGCTGCCTACTAATGTAAAATTGGTTTATAGGTAATTATCCTTCGTGTATCAGATGGCAAAACATTCCTGAAAAATAATTAGAGAGGAAATTAATATGTGCATGCTTAACCTAAGTATACTAGATATAAAGTTTCATCAGATTCGATTCATTAGTTTCTGAGATCTCGTGATGAAATGGAACATTAATAAGGAAATGCAATATTATCAATTGAAGGGCAAACTCCCTAAGAATCACTGGAATGGAAGAATCTCGCAACATGCACATGCCAACCCTATAAGAGTACTACGTGTACAGTTCCATCAAAATCGGATTATTAGTTCCATAGATCTCTCAATGAAACATTCATAAAACGTCATACCATAACTTAAAGGAGCTTTTATTCCTGAAAAATAATTTGAGCTGAACGATGTGAGGTCTTAATCTCGACAGTCAGTACACTTTGAGTCTGGATGCATGGATGTCGCAGTCGGAAGATGGTGACCTCTTCTAGTCTAAACAGGTGATGGTAGCTGTCCTGTGGCTTTTTAGTTCTTAACAGGCACTTCACGACGGCATTCATTTCTTCTAGACTGACTCTGTTCTTTTCTTGGTCTTCTTCAACTCCCAGCTTTGCAATTTTGTTTGCCTCATCTTTGCAATACCCTTCACTTGTAGAATGTGACCCTCACATAAGTGTGTTTGTCCTAATACTAGAGCGGAGTGTTGTCAAGAGTAACTTTATCAGACTGAAGTGTGCTGGAGAGTGTTAAAACTGTGGTTTATGATTTCTCATTTTGATGGATACGCATCAGACCGGTCCAAGCTGTGATCTTGTGAAAGCCAACTGCATTTCTGTATTTGGCGTGTGTTGCATACTCTTCTGTGCAAATGAGCATCAGGTTACTTGCGTATAGGGTTGATTGTTTTCCTTTAGATTGTTTTTGTATGATTTCGTTGTTGAAGAGTATGAACAGGTTGGGTGAGACAACTCTTCCACTTGGGACCCCTTTAGTATGCAGTTCTTTTTCCCCAAAGTGCTACCGACACACAGGCTTTCCGGTTGTAACGGTACAATTAAGTGCACCTGTATATGTTGCCTTTGATACCACTGCGGAGAAGCGCCGCAAGGAGCCCGTCCTTTCAAACATGTGTCGAGGTCTTCTGTTGGTCCATGAAGACAATACTGGGCATCTTCTTGGCATGGAATGCGATTTTTTATAACCTGGGCAAGGTGTTATGTCTGGTCTTCCGTACTTATGTATCTCTTCTGAAACCGGAGTGCTATGGAACTATGATGCTCTCTGTCTCTATTTTCCACTGCAAGCGCTATTTAACAACCCTCTCTTTGGTCTTGCAGATTCAGCTTTCCAGGCTGATGAATCGGTAGCTCACGAGTTTCGACTTTTTCTTACCTTTCTTCGGGACAGGAATTGTCATGGCCTTCTCTCGTGTCTGGAGTGAATTGCCATGCGACCAGAGTAGAGGACATTGAAGACGTCCAACTTATACTAGAGAGAAGTATTGCCTTGGTGTGAAATGTTTTCGTTGGCGATGTTTTTAGGGCATGTAGATATCCTTTTTCAGTTGTTTGATACCATTCACCAGTTCTTATAGTGTGATCTCTTTTGTCGTGGCAATACGGCGTTATTGAATTCACCGAACTTCTCGTCATTTGAGGCTTTGGTCAGTCATCACAGCTTAGTGGTGTCTTTATACATTTTCAGTGTTGATGTCTTTTCGCTTCAGCTCTTTCTTGTTCTTTACAGCTTAATTGATCTTCAAGTATAATGCCTTGCTTTCTTGGATGATGTTTGATGTTGTTCTCTTGGCTCGGGTTGGTCTCTGCCTTCTATGTGGCTAGGGTCAGGTTGTAATTTTTGCGTCCAGTCTTGATAGTAGTTCTTCCTGATTCATAAAGGCATTTTTTAGTTCGTTCGTTTAGTTTTTTGTTCGTTGGCCCGGATGCTTAATGCTTCCTAACTTTGGCCCAATAGTTTTAATGATATTTCTGTGCACATCCTCTGTGCAACAGGCCAGGTCTATGGTGGTGGTAGAATGCCAGCGGCAGAGTAGAATGTGGGCTGGTCAGTGGAGTCTTCATCGATTCCGAGGACACTGTATGGGACCTTGATGGTGTCTAGTGATAGCATGTCGTCGTTGTGGTAGTAGTAGTTGACCAGCTCTAGTGAGCTAACCTTGGTGATGACCATGTCTTGGAACCCATTTTATATGTTTTATATATATGCTAGAAGACAAGAAGATCCCTCGAATCGAGGAAATAAGGAAGGCAAACAGTTTGTTTGGCCTTCTCCTATAAGGTGGTTGAGAGCTTAGGACAGTTCTTCTTCTTCCGATACAGCACTCCTTCTAAAAAGAAGATTTTGGGCCGACGCCTATTGGTTTAGGGGTTAATAAAAAATGTACAAAGGTGCTCAGTTGGGTGCTAATTCAAAATTAATTACATTGTTAATGTCTACAGGTAAATAAGGGGAACAATGACAGCCACGGGAGTAAGGGTTTTGAAAACTTCTACTGTGGCTGCCTCATGTATATGGGGAGGTAGTGAGTTCCATTGGACAACTGTTATTGTATAGAATGATAATTTATAAGAGTCTTTTGATGTTTGTATGTGTCTAAAGCCATGGTCACTGCTGAGTCTAGATTGGCGGTCGACATGAACAAGAAGATTATCAGGAGGAGCGATGGCAACAACATGGTAGATAATTTTATACAGCATGATGAGACGGTATTTTGTTCTGCGTGTTTCAAGTGTGGGCCAATTGAGGGTGTCTATCATATAAGTTACTGAGCTTGTGTTGTGATATCTGTTTGTTACTAATCTGGCTGCATGTCTTTGTACTTTTTCTAGTTGATTTATTTGAGCTTTTGTATGTGGGTCCCAGACACAGGATGAGTATTGTAATTTAGGCCTAACTATTGCTTCATAAGATTGATCTTTAACGTTTGATGAGCTAATTTTTAGGTTGAAGAAATCCTGGGGCCTGTGTGTATGTGTTATTAGTGATGGAGTTTATATGTTTCTCCCATTTGAGGTTTCTTTGGATTGTAAAAGACCTATGTATTGGGCATGATTTACTTTTTCAATGATGTTGTCATGTAGTTTTTATGAGAAGATGATAGGATTTATTTTTTTAGTGATGCTGAGGTTGTTACATTTATCAGGATGAAATTGCATTAACCAGTCCTGCTCCCATCGACCAGCAGCTTCAATATCAGCGACAAAAACGAAGGGCTGGTGTCACAGGATTAAATCCCTTCTACCAGAATCTACTATGTAACTATGTAACTATGTAAATATCTAGCTCGAGCGTATGGGCGTCGGAGAGGTTGTTGATATTTTTGTAGATGATTCTATCATCTGCAAAAAGTCTCAAAGTGCTATGTTTGATATAATCAGCAAAGTCATATATGTAAATAAGAAATAAGATCTTACAGTATTAAGAACTTATTGTCTAAGAGTGGGATTAACCAGCCTCTCTCCCGTTGCGCCAACGCTTTTAAAGGGGCTCTGCAACGTACATATCCAGACACCACGATTCCAATCAAGATAACGGAGATTTCTTCTGTACGGTCAATGACTCTGTTTAGGGCAAATCAAGAGGACAATTCTCCTCAGGATTAATTTAAAGAAACGCCGCTTGTCTTGTTTACATTTACATACTGTAATGTACAATATTAAGAACATTAACAAATACACCAAACAAACACGTTCAAACGGTTTCAACCCAGTCTTTTNCCACCACCACCACCACCACCACCACCACCGTTGTTCACAGTGACAAAAAACGTATTCACACAATGGCTGCTACTACAACTTATAGCTCATATAGGGGGCATGAATGTTTTACAAACAGCCCTTGTTTATTTATTCATTTTACTTTTTTTGGTTACCCTTTGTTTGTTATAATGCATACACATACTGAATCAATAAAAATCTTCCGTCAAAACGTCTTATTAAAAAAGATAGTTCGACTATGTATATAGATACTGACAATGTTTATCACTCGCCATTTTCTCAACCAACGTTAGTGCGTCATAACCCAAAATTATATCGCTGTTAGCCCCCTCGCTTATTGAAATGCGCACGCAGGCCGGGAACCTCGCTCTTTTTCTATCTTCTTTCAGTGTCAACAGAAACCTCCACAGACGAGTTGATAAAAATCTGTAACTATTGTTTCACTTAATGGGTAAATCAACAACTTATGTTGTTAATTGCATACACATGAATTTTAAACAAGCAATATTTTTTAAAAGATATACGGCGTTGATGGTGTAATGTTTGCGACCAGTGAAAGGAGATGGAATGAAGCGACCATGTATTCTAATGAAGGTAGTGAGTGATAATAGGATAATATATTTTAATGTATTAACCAAAAAAAAATTAAGAACAAGATGAGGTGAAATTTGTATGTTTTATTGTCAATAAGTATTGTAATAACTTGGTTTTCATAATTGAACGAGTTATACATAAGTTTCAATACAAAAAAGAAACATTTTCGCCACTGAAAAACTATGAACATAATGTTGGAATAAAATAAAAGATAATGTGTTATAATGTGTATATATGTTAGTAGAATGGACCATAACAGACTCAATATTGCAACCATCATAGTGATATGACGTTTTTGCAGAAAAACAGAACTTTATATAAAAAATGAACAAATAAGTGCAAAGAAACATATTTACACTAATAAACGCAAATATGTATTACAATAAATCAAAGACAAATATATTTCCAACACCTATATATTTCCTTAGTATCGCGGGCTACCGCCCCCAAACCCCCGCTTTGTCGATAGTGGTAAACAACTGCGTACCGGTATAGTGCAATCTAGCGTGTTTTTTTATTTGTAAAGACATTTGACTAATGCCATAGGGCTTCGTAAACTAAGGAGAAACGTTTCGAGGTAATGTTTAAAGGATGTTTTGTATCATGACATTTTTCAAAGTATTGTAATTTACATGTTATTTACAATATATTCATAGTTCAGTTCAAATGATGCTGTATGCATTCAATGTTTTAGTCTGGGAACCAGACTACCAATGTTTACGGTGATTTTTGTATTATAAGCCAATGTACAATTCGGGTTTATTCATTTCCGACCGATCATGAATGAAGGTCATCTAAGGTCAAAAGTGACGTTAAACAGCTACGCCGAAAAAACAACAACATAGCCATCGAACGCCTGTGGCCATTGACTTTCCATTTAAAGACGGTTATCAGTTGCAACTCCCAGCAGCCCGGTGGGTCAATAGCTGGAAGTTGGATTATTGCGACTAGCTACCATTTTAGAGTGGACGTAACTTCGGTTTATTAAACGCAAACGTAAAAGAAAATACTTTCAAGTCTACTTTCAGTTTCTCGCTTATATTTTATTGCTTCTGTAAGTCAAATCTGTGGTTTAAAATTATGTCTATATTAAACCATAAAAACCCATGAATATAGCTGTAAGGTAATGATACAATAAAATTATATTTTACACGTATTTCATTAATCTCTATTATAGATAGTAGTGCATTTTAGATGCAACCTTTTTGACATTATCTATTATGTGCACAATTCCATGCATGCGATCCAAACTATAGCATTGTTAAATACATCTATGAAGGTCTAATGCCTGCTTTAATTTCTTTCTTCCATAACTTTCATTTTGTATTTTTTTTAAATAATACGATGCAAGTATAGAAACAATCAAATATTGTACGTTGCATGTTGCTGGAAACGACTGTGATAAAGCAAGGTATGTGCATGTTCTGTTAAAGCATTTTTAAACACTTTTTCAGAAAGTAGGCCGCAATGCGAAATAAACAATTCACGATCAAAACTTCATTGTCTGTGTTTGACGAACATTAACTCAATATTAGCTGGGACAACTGTGTGGCACAATGGATCTCTTGAGTAATATCGAGTACGGTTTTACATGCAAGGTGTATGTAGCCTATCCACTGATAAAGCCTATATTATGTTAACTTGGCTTCTTGGGTCGTTTCATATTTATACACATTTCGAATTTAAACCTCCACGTATGTTCAGCTCAGGTAATTGTCCTTAAATTTGAGAAGGCGATGGGTCGTTTATAATCATCCATTGTCTTGTTTAACTGGATATCGGTATTTGGGGAAAATATTAGCAATGCCTGTTAAACGGCATACTCAGTGTACACTGTAATTGTTGCGTTGCCCCGAATGCGTTTTAAATGTCGCGACCTTGTACAATTCACCTTGGAAAGTCCCAAAAGGGATTCCAACAAACCGATAGTAGGGCTTTTTTGACCACGCACGAACATTGGTCAAGAGGTCAGAAGAAACTCGGGCACTGCAGCAGATGAGTTTTACACATGGGCCGGTACTCTGATAGCTTCTAAGAAAAATCTTAAACAAAACTGTTCTAAGAGGAAAACTTTGGATTAATTTTTCTGTGTGAAAATCTAAAAATTATGCTCACAAAATGGAAAACAAAATACACAATCAAGAATACTTTGGAGTAAAGCAAAAATATGCAAAAACATATACACAAAGCAGCCATGTGTAAAACAAAAGTATTGAATTTTCTCTCATAAACTTTCAGAATACCAGACACGTCTCCTGTGATAATGTGGCACTGGGTTTTCTGTAAACTGTTTTTTCTGTAAACACTTGTTTGGCTATGACCCCGTTCCCGCGTTCAATGTCGAACAGAACATTTCTGTTTATCCAATGATTAAACAAAATCTTTATGAAGAGCCGCGTGTGTACTGACTCATCATTGTTTTTCCATTTGATGCGAATTCTTAAATTTTACTGAGCCATTCAATGTTTGAAACGCCATGTGGTAATTAAATAATTCCTACTACTTCTACATGTACTTCTACAATTCGTATATAGCTATACTTAAATAATATTGCATATCAAATAATGTTAATGTTGTGTTGAAACAGGAAATTCGTTGAAGCAAATTGAACGGTTTTCATAGCTGTTTATTGCTAAAAATTATGTAAAAAAATCGAGTTTCTTCTTCTTCTTCTTCTTCTTCTTCTTTTTATTATTATTATTATTATTAATAGTATTATTATTATTAAATTGATTCCTTAAAACGTTGTAATTATGTTCCACTGGTTTCCTACCTACAATTGAGCAATTTAGTGGTAATGAAATTGACCACATTAACCCTCTTGTAATGCTGTTTCATTTAAGTTACACTGCTATCAGGTTAAACAGTATTTACAATAACGTGTACGAGAATACTGCTGGGCCAAGTGTAAAGTTGAGCAATCTAAAACTGGTTTACACCCACCAAATGCTAAGCATTGACCGTTCTAAGGCGAAGACCGCAGCTTTCTTCTAATATGTTCCTGCATTGGCCCTCTTTTTAATATTGGATCATTGCTCTCTGGGTTCTATTAAATGTCAGGGCAGCGCACAGTTACGATTTACAGTGTCAATATATTTTACGATATATGGACATTCAAATGTTTACTTTATAGACACTGTGGATTTCATATTAAATTTAGAATACACAATACATAGTTTTTCTACGAGTTGAACGTTTATTTTAAGCCCGTCATAGATGCAGATAATAGTTGTATAGTGATTTAATTAGTTTAAGGTCGCGGTGGTGTAGTGGATCTGGTATCCGCTTATCGATCGAGAGGTCGTGTGTTCTTCCCAGACAACGGACTCGAGAGTGTTTCAATAAGCCTAAGGCTTTCGATGCAATCGAGCTAAAGTAAATAGGTTAACAAAAAGTTAATAAGTGTTTCTTCATAATGTTTCATATAGTTCATTACATGTTCACAAGAGCTATCCTATCTGGCTTTAATACCACGTATTGTTGCTAATTTCTGAGATGCACGATGATGATCAGAGGATCACACTATGCGAAGCCTAATCCCAATTTTTTTTCGTGAAGAAGGGGTAAGGCAGTTACTAATGTTTGCACTATTTCAGCGTTCCTAAATTACATAATTAATTTAAGAATTTAATAGCATTTTCTGCATTTCAGCGGTGTATGAACAGTCGTTTAAATTACACCTAATATGCGCTGACGTCATTTACGCATAAAAGTAGGTGTATTTTTCTCGTAAGTTCATAAATTGTTTCTGCTAGTTAAAATACATTTTCCTAACATATTATGGTAATTTTCAGAGCACCGATGTTGAAATTGTTAGCAGTATCACTTCTGCTGAATGTTGGCCTATCTCAAGGTAAGGTGCATTCGTGAATGTTTGTCATATTTGCGGCTTGAAAGTGACACGTGTGAAGCATTAAGTGAAACATGTTACACTTGAAATATTGTAATTTAGGTTGTTATGTTTTTTTGTTTTGCAGCCGTTGTAGTGGTTGGGTTCGGCTTTGAAGCAAAGCACATAGCCTTTGAAGCAAAGCACATACAAAAGATGCCCTCTCACCCGCCTAAGATAAATGAGGTCAAACCTATTATGACCGCCATAAAAAAAAATACATGAAAAGGACTAGAAACCATATTTTCTATTCGACAAATGGTGACGTGAAAAAGAAACTTCTACAGAGAGTCAACGCCTTAGTTAAAAGTCAACACGAGTATATAACGATTAAAATTAAGAGCTCTGATTTTGCGCAAGGCGTTGTATGGTGCGATTTCCAATATAAACAAACCACTCCATTGGACTGTATGTATGCTGAGGCATGTGACGCGATCATCGGACTTAGACCAAATGGACCAAATAAGACGGTAATTGAACACCTGGAACCTATCGTCAACTGTATCAATGAAAAACCATACGCTGATGACGTAGCAGGTATATTATTAATAATATTGGGTACGATTGACTGTAAATGCGCAAACGAAGTTCTCTATGTTTGCATAACTTACCACGGATATAATTGGATTCATAAGCACTTTACTATCAGGCTATTGTTTTTATGATTTTTTAGCTCCACTGGCCAGAGGCCAGCGGGGCTTATGTCATGGTCCTGTGTCCGTCGTGCGTGCGTGCGTACGTGCGTGCGTGCGTTAACTTTTTCTTCAAACATCTTCTTCTCCTAAACTACTGGTCCAATTCTGATGAAATTTCTCAGGAATGTTCCTGGGGTAAACCTCTTTCAAATTTTTTCAAATTTTGCCCTTGGGGTCAAATTTGACCCTGCCCTGGGGGTCACAAAATTGAAAATGTGCTTATATAAGGCCTATTTTCTGAAAACTTTAAAAATCTTCTTGTCCATTACCATTGGGCCTAGGGTTACCAAATTTGGTATGTAGTGACATCTAATAGTCCTCTACCAAATTTCTTTAAATTATGCCCCTGGGGTCAAATTTGACCCTGCCCCAGGGGTCACAAAAATGAACATATGCTTATATAAAGCCTATTTTGTGCAAACTTTAAAAATCTTCTTGTCCATAACCATAGGGCCTAGGGCTACCAAATTCGGTATGTAGTGACATCTAATAGTTCTCTACTTAGTTTGTTCAAATTATGCCCCTGGGGTCAAATTTGACCCTGCCCCGGGGGTCACAAAAATGAACATACGCTTAAATAAGGCCTATTTTGTGCAAACTTTAAAAATCTTCTTGTCCATAACCGTATGGCATAGGGTTACCAAATTTGGTATGTAGTGACATCTAATAGTCCTCTACCAAGTTTGTTCAAATTAAGACCCTGGGATCAAATTTGACCGTTCCCCAGGGGTCACAAAATTGAACATATGCTTAAATTGGGGCTATTTTGTGCAAACTTTAAAAATCTTCTCGTCCATAACCATTGGGCCTAGGGCTACCAAATTTGGTATGTATTAAAATCTTAAAGTTCTCTACCAAGTTTTTTCAAATTATGCCCCTGGGGTCAAATTTGACCCTGCCCCGGGGGTCACAAAAATGGACATATGCTTAAATAAGGCCTATTTTGTGCAAACTTTAAAAATCTTTTTGTTCATGATTATAGAGCCTAGGGCTACTAAATTTGGTATGTAGTAACATCTAATAGTCCTCTACCAAATTTGTTCAAATTATTCCCCTGGGCTCAAATTTGACCCTGCCCCAGGGGTCACAAAACTGAACATATGCTTATATAAAGCCTCTTTTGTGCAAACTTTTAAAATCTTCTTGTCCATAACCATTGGGCCTAGGGCTACCAAATTTGGTATGTAGTGACATCTTATAGTTCTCTACCAAGTTTGTTCAAATTATGCCCCAGGGACCTATTATTTTCTATTTTTTTTTTCAGATTTTTTTTCAATATAAGACATACAATGTATACATGTATATGATCATAAAACAAAGTTATACAATGAAGCAGCAATTATGCTAAATTTATCCCTTGAAGGCTCCCATTAAAAAGTTGTTCAAGAAAATTTGATTCGTCAAAAAACATGGCCACAGGAAGTCGTTTTTTAAGGAACTTTTATAAATCTTGTAGAACATGCGTAGATTTGATCTTCAGCATCTAAAAATATGTGAAATAGAAAGAACGACAATATCTTTTGGAGAGATAAATGTACCTACGTTATAAGCAAAGGACCTGTGCGACAATGCCCGGGCTTTTTAGTCTGTTTAGTTAACACCGTAGTAACGTTTTCCATGAATAAAAATGTTCACCCTTCAAAATTTAAGCGCCCAGTGGGACGAGGGATAGAAAGAGAAAGTCACATGCTTGAGTACATTTCAACCCATGCGCATTGCACGCTTTTTTCGCATAAAAAACAACAGTGGAGCGATACAGGGCCATCATGGCCCTCTTTTTTTTATTATATTGTGCGCAATGATATCGATAAATGCAAATCTCTAATTGGTGACAATATTTCGAGCATGATACTAATAAGTTATTAACAGTATTGATGCTACTTGTAAAAATAAGATAGTAATATACGTTCGATGAATTTAAAGTTGCTTAACTTATATTATTTTGTAATATCAGCGTTTAAGAGGTTTAAAGTTTTCAAATAGTTATAGTCACACAGGTTGCCTGTAGCTAGATGAACATAAGTAACATTAAGTATTATTCGAAGTAATAAGCGTTTAATAAAGCGAAAAAAGAGATGTTCGCGTTGTCCCGTCTTTACACAAGTATTTTCTATATACATGTACGTACAATTTGTTGGTGCTGATGTGTCTTTGTACATAATTTAATATTTGTATATTTGATATTGTATGATAAAAAGAGAATACATGGTTGGTGACTTTTGATATCATGTGACGAGTCTGATATGGCGTAGGGCAAAGCGAGACTTGCCGAGACTTTTCACGCCATATCGGACGAGTCTGATGTCACATTATATCATGATATGATAGCAACCAACTTGTACGTACATCAATCATGTATTCTATTTATTATGCCACACTCTTAAAATCATTATTTTAAAAATACAAATAAAATAATCGCGAAGAATAAGCGGCACACAGTACCTATAAATAATATGCAAATTAAGATAATCTAATAACGCCATATCTAGCCGATGAATGATTACACTAAGAATATAGTTCCAGATACAGTCGACAATTACAATACTTTACTGAATAGTAAATGAACAAATACAAAATTAAGTGAGAAATTGACTTTGATCTTTAATTTAGCGACTTGATTATTTTGATCGGATGCGTGTGTTCTATACACAGAGAAGGGCGTACCGCCTCCCCTCTGCCGACGCAAGAGGGCCCCCTGCTCTGGCGATATGATGTGTACACTAGATCCATGTGCAGGTCAGTTGAGGCAGATCCTCCTTTGTAACGTCTAGGGTACTGTTTTACTTTAAGTTACTTACGTAAGTATAAGACTTGCGCACATATTTTAAATATATGCTATTTTATTTAATGCAGATTGATATAATGCATAAGTTACCTCAAATGTGATATTTCAAAATAATTTTCGTTGAACGTGTTCACTATATCAATGTCATGAGAAATTGAAGAACCTACATTGATTTTAAAATACTAGTATGCGTGTAAGTCTGGGAATAGCGTAAGTAGCTTAGTGAAACCGGTCCCCTTTAGATTTAAAATGATAACAGTTGGCGAAGATGACTTGATAACAAACATGCTAGCTTGAAGGGACCCTGATACTAAAACGGGCCCAAAAAATCAACGTCCTAAACATCTGAGATTAGGAATACAATATCGGCATATACTATATGTTAGAGTATTTTTTATGTAAAAATATTTAGGCATTTTGAGATAAAATTAGTTATATATTTTTTGTTTGTTTGTTTCTTGTTAACAGTTGGACAACATAAATGTTTTAAAAAGGGGTAGTTTTCATATCCAGCAAAATAGCTCAGTTGGTTGAAGCGCTGCCTGATGTTATTTCCTCATTCATAAGTTTCGATCCCAGCTGGTGTTTTTTTTTTTATTTCATAAAATTTAGTTTTTGTGATTTTTCTCGTTCCCTTTAACATTTCTATGCATTCATTAACTAAAAACCTTTTGTAGAATGTGTTGGCGCGTTAAAGACAGATTAACTTGCTCCTTCTACTGAAATTTAAAGTTTTGAGAATAAAACCTTCAGTACTTCAAACATCGGTGGCAAATTTCGACAATTTGAGAAAACAATATAAACAAAATGCTGCATGTTCCGTGAATGAGTTTTGTTCTTTCGGTGCATAATACTTGAGTATTTAGATTGTTAAATGCGTATCAAACCTTCAAAAAAATATATTGGGTCGACGTCTTCGACGTAGTAATTGTGCACTGATGGCATAATAAATTGTAGCTATCACCATATCTGTCGGAAATGTATTGATTATGTTTTTGGTTATTTGATTGACACGATAAAATAAATATAAATATATATATATATATAGCCAATGCGTTTACTAAGCTTATAAGGGCCCAGAGCTTGTTTTCCTGATTTCGTGAAGCGGCCGTTTAACGCTAATTTGTGAAAAATGACTCGCGAATTCTTCAGAATAATGAAAAAATTAGTCGCGAACTTTCAATAATTGTGAAAAAACGAGTCGTGAAGTTTCGAACTTGTGATTTTTTTTCATGATTAAATGTAGTAAATGCAAGTTAAAAAACTTAGTTTAATCTGAGAATACTTGGAATTTCCATAACATTTGTATTTGCAAAATGATTTATTAATATCTATAGGTACCGGTAAATATTTGCAGTTATTCGGCTAAATATCTTTTTTCATTTGTTTTGGTCTCTAATGGGATCTTTATTTATTTTTTTAATAATAAAGTTAGATAAAAACACAAAAAGTAAAGACAATGTCATAGTGATTATTAATATTTATTGCTTCTACTAAACAAACACATACTAAATTTTGACATTCAAAGCCAAAAAAAGACCTCGCTATTTTAATTAATTGTACTGATAAAACTTATGTTCATTTTATTTTCTTAAGTTTTATTTCATACCAATTTTTTCACTTTTTTATTTGAAATTGAACAAACGGTAATTATATTTTCTGCAGCCTTTGCACATGATTGTTTTAGAGATTGAGATCACTGAATCTAGTTGAGAACCATCTTGCAACAGAACTCTTCCTGGTGAATTCTTCTGACTGAAAAAAAAACAAGAACGGTAATGTGAAAGGGTTACAGGCAGCCAGTCTGATACTAAGCACATAAGGTGCAGGTCCTGGTGCATAAGATTTAAAAATGCATTTCAATTTATAGGTTCGGGTATCAGTTTAAAGGAGCCTATTATGTGCAACTCCTTGTAAGTATCTGGTTGCCAGCCTAAGTAGTAAGGGATGGTATTTGCGTTCATTATGGCTGCGGCGATGCCTGTCAGATCCGGTGCATAAATTCTAAAGCAAATATTTGGAGTTACAACACTGAGCATTTGTTTAGATGCAGTAATATGGAAGATAATGGACTCTTCTTTCTAGCCATAAATGGTGATATATTGAAATGCAGCTTTGGCATGGTTAACATTGAGGTCAGACATGTAAATTTTATATATAACAAAGATTGAAATTATTTGCGCATGCGTAACTTTGAGAAACCAAACATCTCACAGCGATTCCCTACCCTACGTGTTATCGGTAACCACTGCATTAAACGTTACTACGATAAAACACGAGTTAAATTGCGAACTTAACCGAAAAACGTTTCTTTTCATTTTTTACTTTCTATTTTACTCGTTTAATAGTGTTTGTTGTGTTATTACTCTAGCATATCATAAAAAAGTAAACAAATAAAAAACAAATCAAAATGGCTTGGCTGATGAACTTGACTTGTGACGGTATTCTCACTATTCTGGTACCCGATATTTACTTAATTTGTAGTAAAGGTCTGGCATCAACCAAATGATTCAATATGGCGGAGGTATGGACAATTATAAGTGAAGCATGATTTATTGTCAAACTAGAAGTTTGTCATTGTTATCATGGTTGAAATTTAGTTATAATATAACATGCTTTATTTAATAAAATCAATATTTATTATTTACAGCGCTTTCGTTTCATGCAATTTTGTTTCGCATTACAGCAATTTCATACGACTCGTATTGGGCTATCGTTATTGTTGGGCAGTTCGAAATTATGCAAGGGTCGTGATTACACTTACAGTTGTAAAATAGCTCTAGACGTTATAAAAACTGTTTAAAAGCTGATGAAACTGGTTGCACGATGTGGTCAATGCATATTAATCTTACAAACAAACACATTTTCTTTCATATGTTTGTTCACATTATTTGTTATTGTGTATCACGGTAGTTCACATGCATGATTTTCTCATGGAAAATGTATGCTAAGTGAAGTATTTCAAAAAGATTGCTGTCTATGAAGTTCACATATTTGTATGGATCGTGTAGAGAGTGATATGGACATCTCACATTGAGGAAATTTAAACAATATCCAAAAACATATTTTATTTCCTGGTTTACTTATTGGCATTCTGCACTTAAAACATATAATTCATGGTAAATATAGTATGTGGTTCAAACAAAACATAATGCACATCAATGTTAATAGACGAACCTCTTTTCAGTTAATGACGATCCACGTTATTGTTAGAAGAGCAGTTTTCCGTGAAAATGATGAAACTTATGAAATTCAACAGTGTGTCGCAAGAATGATTTCAAAATAAACAAAATAAAGTAATGTATTCAACTCCAAAACATCTTATCTGCTTGTATCATAATATATATATATATGCACAGTGTTGTCCGAACATCCGAAACATAAGTAAGTTTTTCAAGAAATTTTATTTGATTAAAAACCGTTTGTTACGTCAGTACAAATTAGTCGACGCTAAACAATACAAACTATTATAATTTAACGTCAGCTTAAATTTGATAACAATGGCAACTTTCAAAACATTGAAAAGCTGTTTTAATGTGTTTTGTTTTTAGAAATTTGTATATCGGCCATTTTGAATAGCCCACACGCAAGCAGCCATGGATTGGTTGACGCCAGACTAATTCTTGTCTACTATGTTTTCGTCGCCATGTTCGCAATTAAACGGTTATTTCAGCTGTAACTTTATATAGGTTAAGGCGGTGGTTAATGTAGTGTATACGTCGCATTAGCCGGTGCGCGGAGTTTGTTGAGGAACAACATTGCTACTTTTAAAATAATATGTTAGAAATTTTGCGTCAAATCTGCATTTAAAGTTGTTTCTGAAGCTCTTTCAATATAATGGTTTGAATTAAGGTTGTCAGGCTAGCACACACACATAAAAACACCACTAGACCACATCAAAATAAATAAACAATATTTTATTAAAAACAAAACAAAAAACTGGAAATTTCAGCTATCATTCAAAATATGTCCAAACATTTGTGCCTGTTACCTAATTATGCAGGAGCGCTGGGACGCACTGCTGGTCTTCACATAATGCAGCCTCAGGCGCGAAAGGAAGTCATAAACTTAGAAATACACACACACTTGTTTAAATTTAAACTTATAAAGAATTGCGTACTTTGGTTATTCACCAGACAAGTACATTTATGTCGATTTTTAAATAACTGTTCTTATAAATTTGGGCGAGAATCAAGATAGTAGGATACATGGCAAGTGCCTGGAAGGAGGAAGTGTATTCGATTCGGCACGTAAATTTCTCCATCCCGGTACCAACAATCTTTTTTCCATTATATTCCTTTTGTATTTGACAACGACATCCATGTCTTTCGAGTGATTGACGTTTATTAAAACACTTTATTGTGTCTAGTTATCAGATTGATGTATTCCATAAATGTCTACACATGACACATATGAGCTAATTTTCAAATGGATAATGAAATGATTTGAAATGAAAATTATTATTAGAACCCGGACTTCTGAACACTTTACCCTTTAAAATGACGGTAAATTGACAACCGAATAAAAAAAATAGTATTACATTTTTTGTTTTTAATAATGTTGCCATTTACAGTTAATATATCCCTTATTCTGTTATTCTATTCCATAACACTACACTCATTTTCATTTATAACATATTTTTAACTTTATGGCGGCGTTTCATCAGATTTCCTAATCATCAAAAATGTGTTCATGCAAGCTTATAAGTTTGTACCAAACGTGTCCATCGAGTGGTCATGATTAAATTTATCTTCAGTTTTTATGCCCCCATTTCGAAGAAAAGGGGGTATATAGTTTTTGCACTGTCCGTCGGTCGGTCAGTCGGTCGGTCGGTCACACTTTTCGTGTCCGCTCTCTAATTCAAAAAGTTTTCATCCGATCTTTACCAAACTTTGTCAGAAGTTGTATCTAGACAATATCTAGGTCAAGTTTGAATATGGGTCATGCCGGGTCAAAAACTAGGTCACGGGGTCACTTAGTGCATTTCAAGGATTTAGCATGGTGTCCGCTCTCTTATTGAAGTAGTTTTCATCTGATCTTTACTAAACTTGGTCAGAAGTTGTATCAAGACAATATCTAGGTCAAGTTCGCATATGGGTCATGCCGGGTCAAAAACTAGGTCACTGGGTCACTTAGTGCATTTCAAGGATTTAGCATGGTGTCCGCTCTCTAATTGAAGTAGTTTTCATCTGATCTTTACTAAACTTGGTAAGAAGTTGTATCAAGACAATATCTAGGTCAAGTTCGAATATGGGTCATGCCGGGTCAAAAACTAGGTCACTGGGTCACTTAGTGCATTTCAAGGATTAAGCATGTTGTCCGCTCTCTAGTTTATGTGGCTTTCTGATTTATTTTGATATTCTAAGACATTTTTATGCCCCCGAAGGAGGGCATATAGTGATCGGACTGTCCGTTCGTCTGTCCGTCCGTCTGTCCGTCACACTTTGCGTTTAGATTTCGAAAAATGCTCATAACTTCTATGTCCCTTGAGATATAACCTTCATATTTGGAATGCATGTGTATATGGACAAGGCCTTTCCATACGCACAAAAATGTTGACCCCTGTGACCTTGACCTTGAAGTAAGGG
>VMBQ01001058.1:174549-204772 GCA_007657795.1 Dreissena rostriformis | reverse complement strand
CAGGTAACAAGGTCAAAGGTCAAGGTCACAGTGACTTAAAGCAGTAAAATGGTTGACCTGAAATAGGAAAATGGTTTCCGGATGATAACTCAAGAACGCCTGGGATCACGAAACTTAATAGGGACATTAGTCATGACCGGCAGGAAACTCCTATTGATTTTCAGGTCACTAGGTCAAAGGTCAAGGTCACGGTGACTCAACACAGTGAAATGGTTTCTGTACACCACCACCACCACCACCACCACCACCACCACCACCACCACCACCACCGTTTTTACAGTGACAAAAACATATTCACACAATGGCTGCCACTACAACTGACAGCCCATATAGGGGGCATGCATGTTTTACAAACAGTCCTTGTTTTTTATAACTTGATAGATATGGAAGAGCGCCATGAAATGAAAGTAGTTTCAGCAGCCAAGTAAAAATTGGGTTGGTTTAAAACAAAGTGTCATCAAATTCAAAATGGTTTCATTTAAGTAATATTTTGAACTTTTTTTATAGAAACACTATATTTAGCAAAAATACCAGGAAAATGACAGATTAACCGTTTACTTTTTGAACGAAAAATAAAAATGCAACATCATGATTCGTATTTTTAGACGTAAATCACCCAATTTAGCCATAACGTTGTTTTAATTTAAAAAAAAATATAAGAATGTGCATACAAATTGCAACATATTCAACAAAAAAAAACATTGCGTATATGCTATATTAAATCAAATTACGTTAGAAAAGAAATAAAACGCGTCACAAAAAAATTGCGTTGTCGGAAGGATTCGAACCTGCGCGGGTAAATCCCAAAAGATTTCTAAGCTATCGACTTCACCCGTCTACACCGACAACTCCACATTAATACATGCTTAAATAAAATATCCATAAGTAAACAGGTAAAAAGATGGAAATCATTACGGTGGCTCTACCTTAACCACAGATATATGCTCATATGCGGGTCCTGGCACTTGGGAATATATTTTGTTATTCAATATGTGGTTGAAAATAATTTGGGAGGAAAAAAGTGTAGTGTTGTATGCATGAAGCATCAAATGGCAATAACTCAGATCTCATCGAGGCAATACGACATGGCAATGTGCTCATCTCCTCTTGATAATTAAGGTCGTTTTATATGTTCACATAAATTAGTTCATTAGTTTCTGAATAGTGAGGAAATATTTAAATACAAATAACTCTAAAGACATAAATATTTTGACCGGAAATATACGACCATATGCGCATCTCCTCTTCGTACTAAGGTTTCGTCTATGGTTATAAAAAAAAACTCGCACAGACGCGAACGAAAAAGACTACAGTCTTTAATGCCGAAATATTCCAAGGGCAATGTCTTATACATTATTCACCGAACTGGACGATTATGACTATGACATGCACATCTCCGTTTGGTATAGTAAGTTTTAAGTCATACCAAAATCGGTTCAGTACAATCCGTAAAATCGCACGGAAATGTATCCGAATGGACACACGGAAAGACGCACAAGCCGGCGACTAAAATTGCCCTCTTAGCGGAGAAATAAACAATAAACAACACTTAAAACTCTTTGATATCATGGATATTGTATTCCATTTTATCTCTCATTTCATTTATCTTGCACTGAGAGCAAGCTTTTTGGAGATCTATGGATATGAAACGTTTTATCTGAATGCGAATACATGTACTTATAAAATACTTATTCAAACGTTCAATTTAAATAAAATACAGCTTGTACTTTTGATGAAAAAGTTTCCAGTCTGTAAAGAAGGACTTGATAAACTATGCAGTTATGTATTGTGTCAGTATGACGTGTATATGGATGCTCTTGCACCATGAAAGAAAAAGTTCTCCTCTTATTAAAGTAAACCTAAAACAAGAGATGTGTTCGTCAGAAACACAATGCCCCCTATTGCGCCGCTTTGGAAATAAAAATAGTTTTTGTTTTTTTGACCTTTGACCTTGAAGGATGTCCTTGACCTTGAACTGCCACCACTCAAAATGTGCAGGTTCTTGAGAATGCTGCTTTGAATTTATTTATTTATTTTTTTACCTTTGACCTTGAAGGATGACCTTGATCTTGAACTTCCACCACTCAAAATGTGCAGCTTCATAAGATACACATGCATGCCAAATATCAAGTTGCTATCTTCAATATTGACGGACAGACGCCATATATTTGACATTTGACCTAGAAGGATGACCTTGACCTTCACCTTTCACCGCTCAAAATGTTCAGCTCCATGTGATACAAATGCATGCCAAATATCAAGTTGCTATCTTCAATAGTGAAAAAGTTATGGCAAATGTTAGAGTTTTTGGACGGACTGACAGACGCCATATATTAGATATTTGACCTTGAAGGATGATCTTGACCTTCACCTCCTTTCACCACTCAAAATGTGCAGCTCAGTGAGATGCACATGCATGCCAAAGATCAAGTTGCTTTCTTTAATATTGAAAAACTTATGACCAATGTTAAAGTTTTCGGACGGACAGACGCCATATATTTGACATTTGACCTTGAAGGATGACCTTGACCTTTCACCACTCAAAATGTGCAGCTCTATGAGATACACATGCATGCCAAATATCAAGTTGCTGTCTTCAATAGTGAAAAAGTTTTTGCCAATGTTAATTTTTTTTTCGGAAGGACGGACAGACTGACTGACATACTGACTGACGAACAGTTCAACTGCTATATGCCACCCTATCGGGGGCATAAAAAACAACAGTAAACCAATGACAGAGACAACAATGTCACAATCAAGCTCCATCAACAATTTATCTACAGAGCAAGATCCAGAGCAATAACTCTTAATATACCACTATTATATGGTTATATGTAACGTTCATGTGACTGCTCACTATGTTTCTCTTTTTGTCATTTTATAACATTGCACATGCTGCATATAAAACGAATAAAATCAAATAGGATAAACGTTTAATAAGTTAAAAGATACAGTTCGTAGTGAACATGCTATGATGGTATCTACCACAACGTGCAATTATTAAAAATCTAGTGTACTAGTATCAGTAGTGTACTAGTATCAGGGAAACTTGCTTAGAATAAGTTAACGCTACATATACAACTGGTTATCCTATTATTAAATCATGTACATTTTACGGTGTATTTAAGACTTTCGAGATATAAAAGGTATAGTTATTATGCTGTCTACATTGTGTGTGGATGGGTTTAGAACTTCAATTTCAAGATATCATTAATTCTTGTCTGAATGTTATTTGCTTGAACGGTCATCCCTTGTATGTGCAGCGTTGTCTTTTTTGTTGAACCATGCGGACTAATTATGGATATGAAGAACACACAGCAGGGCTTGAATGACACGTATATCGCCTTGTTAATACACGATTTCTCCCTTTCAAGCCCTCCTTTTGCCAAGTATATGCACCCCGTCAGAGTATGCATAGACTTTATGCAATAATTCTTTACCATTTTTATTTTGAGGTTATTTGTATCCTGTATTTTGAATAGAACTTGAAATAAAATATTGCTATCAATCTTTTAGATGTCAGACCAGTAAATAGGTCTGTTTGCAACTTTGAGAAGGACTTCTGTAACTGGAGCCGCGCCCCTGGAAGTACGTTTAACTTCAAAAGGGTGAATGGCCCGACTGACATGGCGGGTAAAACAGGACCGACGGCCGACAGACACGGGTCTTTAACAGGTTAATGCTTTTTCAACAAACAAGCTTGTTGTTATTGTTGCATAAATAATGAATAACAATCGGAAGTCGAAACGTAGCATATGAACATTTTAAGTCAAATAAAACAATAGAACAACTTTTCTGATACTCATTTCTGTTGATGAAAAATTTAACTTACCGTAAAAAAATATTAAGCAAATCAGTGTAGGTCAACCATACTGAATAACAATATGCCACGATGTGAGTAAATGATATGTAAAGCATTTTTATTGTTAACTTATCAACAACTCTGTAAGTCAATTTTTTACGGTAAGTTAAATTTTTTACTCACATTTCAGCTCAAAGCTAAATTGAATGCGAAATTTGAGAATATATAAATATATCTGAGCGCACGCTTTGGTTTAGCCATTATTTCTGCTATTTGAAATAATACCGAGTTTAAGCTGATTATAATGTATAAATTAGTGCCCATATCCACAAAGCTCCCCAGGAAAGTCTTAACTAATGAAACATTTGAATTCAATTTCGACATTGAAAACTAGTGTTGTTAACTACAATTTGGGAAGTAGAGAAGGCTATAGTGAATCTCGAGCAAGCATGCATTATAACAGAATAAACATCGTATATGATCAGGTTTACACACGAAGATTTGTTTTATTTTAAGGAATTTACTTAAGGTTTCACTAAGGAACTTTGAGGATACGACCCTAGGTGTATAACCTCGGATCCTGTTTTATCTTATGCTTTTCGATGATTTACCGGGAAATACGCGTGGCATAAAATTGATATTTCAATGTTTAAACAGTAAAAAATATTGATTTTTTCACTGTTATTTTTCATTGTTATTTTGTTGTTTTGGTATCCGACTTTCTATAGTTAATACAACGGATCGCAAATGACGTCAGGCTCAAAAGTGTGAAATTGCGTAGCGTCATGTTAATCGGATTCCCGCGTTAGTTTCCAATACACACGGATTTTATAGCATTAATATTGTAAAACGGAGCAAAAAGTAAACAGAAAATGTGTTTGTTTCAATAGAATATCGATTTGTATTCACTCGTTATCATAGAAAGTATATATTTTCAATAATAATAATTTCTATGACCACTCTTGAAAAAATCGATATTCTACGAAACAAACAAATATACTCTATAAATTTTAGTTAACACTAATGATAACATTTATTCTTACTGTATGATTTGCTTTTTTAGGTTATTATATTTACGCTGATGCCAGTGATAACATGGGAAAAATCGCCACGCTTCGCTCCCCAAATTTCCCTGCCGGAAATTACTGTGTTGAATTCTACTATCACATGTTTGGCGTTGGCTTTGAAGGAAGTTTGCAACTGATGATGAACAGTCCGAAAACAGCACCACTAAGTGTCTTCACGAAGACAAGTTCAACTGGTAACAAATGGAATCTGTTCCTGGCAAACTTGAACGCAAATGCGTTGGGAAAGGAGAATTTTCATGTAAGTACTGTAAACTGTGATTTTATACAGTAAAGAAATAAACCGTCATCATTTTATCAAAATTATAAACTGACGAAACGTCATTTCGCAATGCTTTTTAGCGGTTCTTTTAAATAAACCACTTTTCACAACAATAAATGTTCAAACTTAACCGTGTAAGAATAATGATATGTTATGCGCAGTCTACTATTTCGTTACGTGTAGCAAATTAACATCGTTAAATATATTCACAATATAACCTGTATTTCTATAAGTAATATGATTATTTAAATGCACATCTAATTTTATACTTTATTGAACATAAGTAAGAACAAGTCTATGCTTCCTCTTCAGTATGTGATAATGTTTAAAATCTAATTGTCCAAAACGTTACATATATACATAGATACATATTTTTTTCTTAAACAACGTATGCATCACTTTAGACAATTAAAATAACTATGTAATTGCTCTATTAAAACTGAACCCATAATTGTGTAAAGTAGTTGTGAAAATAAAACAAAAACACTCTTATTGAAGTGCTTATCCTCCCTACATGTTTATGTTTAAAATTGATATCTCTGAAACTGTAATCTATGTAAACAGTCATAATGTGTTTGTCAATTTAGTATTTATTATTTGTATAACAAAAAAACTGTATAGTTTACGTATGTTGAATAAAATATGATAGGATTTAGGATTTTTTTCCAAACATATCGGGGCGGAATTGCCCATGAGAATACTTTATACAAAAGATGTTCTATACATCAATGTTAATGTTAAGATCATAATAAAACATGCATTTTGTTCCACAATGTTATGGAGAACAATATATTAACAATTATAACATAATACTCTCTTTGAAAATACAGAGATATCTGAACAAATGAAATGTTTTACAAATCGATTATATATCATATTTCATATAATACGTAATACAGAATACTAAATGTACGGAGGAAAAAAATTCTGAGTTAGATGTTAGCTGTTAGGTGAGCGTGTACTAATATATTATATTACTGCTTAAATTATTCATAATATGTATGGTTGAAAGCTTTTTAACAAAAATTGCCAGGTTCCTATATATTTTACTATCATTGCACTGAGGAAGTTTGATAAATTTCGGTACGTTTGGTCTGACATAGTAATATTTGTTTATGTACTTTTGCTTAATTCAGTGTAAAGTGGGCATTCAAATAAAAAATAAAATTTGTCCTCTACCGTATGGCATATACAACATGTTATACTTTTGCATGGAGTAGGTACTGTTATTCTTTTCCATCTACCAGCTTCTATTTTTAAATTATGCAAACATTCTTAATCTTGATAATGCAATCCTACAACTGAGTATATTAATCTGGTATTAACATGGTTGTAACTTAAAAACAGAATACAAAGTATATGAACTAGATCGTGTTGACTCGTTTAATTCATGTGTTCAGTTTTGTAAAAAACACATTCCTGATTCTTTCTTTAAACGCGAGAAAAAACATATATATGTCCCTAACCCCCTGATATATCCACACATGGGAAAAAACCTATAGATTGTAATAAAATCTTAATATTATATGCCAATGACTTTGTATAATTTTTGTTGTCTACATTTTCTAACATGGTATTATATACTAGTATTTGTGCATATTTAATTGGTTCCATATGTAATATTTTAAACCAGTATTTTATAACATTTACATAAAGTTTATTTTTCATTGGGGTTTTGCCCAGTGCCCTGTATACGAAATTATTTTGTGTTTGAGACCTTACAGCGAATAGTTCTTTGCAAAATGTTAAATGTGTTCTTTCTATTTGTATGATATTTTTGTTTAGCCACGCAAACCTCTGATACGTAACTTAAGACAGGTGCAATTAATTTATCGAACAAATCTAACTTGTGACGTATTGACATTGTGGGGAATCTTGTATCTTTCCTGCCGTTGAGTAATTGAATGGTAATTAAATTGAATGTGTTTTAATTTCCTTATTTTATTGTTTAATTTGAACTACAATGCTATTAGGTTAAATTTTATTTACACTTATATGTATCATAAATATTGCTGGGTAAAGTGTGTGGTTGAGCGCTCTAAAACCGATTTAAACCCCCAATGATTTGCATTGACCGTTCCAAGGGAGTGATCCAACTTTATTCTTTTATGTGTTTATGTGTTTTGTATTTGCTCTTTTGTACTGTTTAGCAATTGTTCACTTGCCTTAAATAAAGGACCAACTAATTGAATATAATGAGAATGCAATACTGCTCCAGCAGCTTGAGTTTCACTTCTTTATATTGTAAAACAACTTTTTAACTTAAAAATAAATTTCATAGCTTGACCTGTCAGTTCAATAAACGTACCATTAAAAGAGCCCCCNCCCCCCGGTGTGAAGACAACCCCAAGATAAGAAAATTGTTGAACAATTTTCTTTTTTTTCTCCATATATGTAAAATGAACGTTTTTTCTCAGTGTACCTTTTCTAAAAATCATAATGGTATTCTATCAGTATTCTATCACACACAATTTTCATTTTTCACAGTAAGCTTCTAACAAGTGTAATCCGTTGTGAGGTCCAGTTTTAGTCTCTGAGAGCAGTACAATATCATCTGCATATAATAACAAAAATAATTTGAAAGTACATATATCTAGCCCTCGGAATTCACGTGATATAAAATATTCTTTAATGTCGTTAAGGGATATTGAAAATAAAATGGTGAGAGCGATTCACCTTGTCTTACACCAAGAAAGCATTCAAAATGTTCACTGAGCTGCTTATTATTTTTTACTCTCGACATGAGGGTAATAAACATGGCTTTTTATTATATCTAGCATTTTTCCTCTAACCCCAAATTTTATAAATTTAACCAAATAACATCCCTAACCAAGTAATCAAATGCCTTTGTAAAATCGACAAAAGCTACATATAATTTCTAACCAGTGTTGACATTATGCATAATAGCACTATGTAGTACAAAAATGTTGTCTACTGTTCCCATTTCCCCGCTTAAACCTGCCTGTGCTTCGATATATTCATTATATTTCTCTGCCAAATTATGCAACCTATTATTAAGGAGTTTTGTAAACAGTTTTCCGAATGTTCTAAATAACGTAATGCCCCTATACTTTTCTGGTTAAGATGCGTCTCCCTCTTTATAAATCGGCAATTTATGCACTTCTGCCCATTTATCCCGAAAATGACTAGCGTTAAACAATTTATTAATAAACTTGTACAAAGCATTAATAAATGACACATTTTGCACTCCACATTTGCAAAATTCATTTACAAGTTTATTCTGTCCAGCAGACTTGCCTTTGTTTAAAGTTGCACATGCCCTTTTACTTTCCTATACACTTATGGGACTATTCAGTTCATCGAACAACACCTTAATTTTCGGTTTAAATATCTTTCATTAAAGTATAAAATGTCTTCGTCTGGTTGAAAAAAAAACACAGATTGGGGATCATTGACAGATTTAAATTATTCAAAAATATTGTGTACTTATGGGGCACTTATCTTGCGCAACAATTCCTTTCAATAGTTTCCAGTACATTTTAGCATTTTTAAGTTTTGACTTTTCTAATTTTTGAGTTTCATTTTTATGAAAGACACACTTTTTTCTTTCTTACGGTGTTCTTATAAGTATTCCTTGCCTGTACCATTTCCAGTCTTTTTTCTTTATTCGGGTAATTCCTATAGATTTTAAGACTTTTATAATATTTTGATTTGGTATCGTAACAATCTCGATCAACGTATACTTTGTTTTCGGAAGTTTTAAATTGTTTAGTTTTATTAATTTATTAATTTTACCACTATGTGACCAGTGGTCTAATGGTAGGACACTGGCTTAGGGATCGAGAGGTCCCGGGTTCGAATCCCGCCCTGACCACTGAAATTTCATGGAGCAAGAAATTTATCCCACATCTGCTCCTCTCCACCCAGGTGTATAAATGGGTACCTGTGAGGGAAATAAGCCAATGTGCCGTGGCTGCATAATGCGCCAAGATGTTAACGGACGACTTATAACCCAGTGATCGGGCAAAAAAAAGTAAAGCGCCCTTGAACGCACATCTCGAGTATGAAAAGGGCGCTATATAAATGTGGTATAAAAAATTAATGTTTAATTGTTTTCTAAAAAGAGGACTACAAAAACTTTCTACAATATCTAAAAATGATTGGAGATTACAATCCAAATCACTACTACTATCTGATAATTCAATAGTTTTTGTATGTTCATCACATATCCGGGAAATGTTTTCATCTGAGAGAGCATACAAAAATGCATCTTCCGTATTCGAATCCCATTTATATTTGTAAGGTACATTTTTTCATTATTATCAACAACAATGTCATTTTCATCATAATCAACAGCATTTATGCTAAAACTTATAACACAATGATCAGAATTAATGTTAGGGTCTAGTACTTCAAAAGTATTCACATGTTTAACAAAAGTTGGTTCACATAATACATAATCATCAACACTACATCCTTGAGTACTTACAAATGTGAATTTCCCAATATTGCTATCAACACCACATCTTACATTAATATTCTCAATTCAGTTGATTTACACAATCTAATATATTCTTGCCATGTTCATTAACACATTTATCCTGGCTAATTAAGTTCCTTGGTAATTCGACATCAAAAGCAAACCCACCAGGCAAATTATTTGATAAAAGAAATGTTCATTTTCAACATAATCTTCTTTTCCCCCTACTCTAGCATTTAGATCTCCAGTAACAATAAAATGTAAGTCATTTCCATACATTGATTCAAATTTAATCATGTCATCAGTCATTGTTTCAAAGATATCATTTTCGCTAAGGAAATATCTGCTACTCCCCTGAGGGACATATATATGTTAGACATAGTAAAATATCTCTTTCTAGATCGAACAATATGATATGTGATGATACGAGATTTCATGTTCATGTATTTCAAGAGTCTTTGTCAAAACTGACATGTTTAAGCCATGTATGAAAATATATGCTTACTCCAATATCGAATTAATCAATTACGAGTACCACTTTGAATTTAAAGAGATTGAAACTAAGATAATACGAGTAGTTATTTTTAAAAGAGGAGTAAACAAAGGTGAAACTTCATCTGCCCCAGCAGCACAGCATTCTCATCATCAACCGCGACTGGTCCTTTATTTACGACAAGTGACCAATTGCAGAACATCAAAGCACAGCAAAAAACAACACACATAACAAAAGCCGTTGAATAAAGCTGTGGTTATTGGCTTGGAACGGTCAAGGCTAGGCATTGGGGTTTTAAACCGTTTGTAGAGCGCTCAAGCTCACACTTGTCACAGTGATATTCAAAACACACATAAGGGTAAATAAACATTAACCCCATAGGATTGCAACACAACATTTAACGGCAAGAAAAGAGAACTACAAATGTTAAATTTAATTACGGTTTAATTATTCAATGGTAAGAAGAAACCAGAGCAACAGAGTTACAATTTTCTGAGACATGATGCAATGAACGAACTAACAAGTATCAATTACTTCCCTTCCTTTGAAAAAAGCTTTCAAGAAATAATGTCATGTAGTTAATTATTCAGAGTATTGTCGCACAAGGGCAGGAAAAAGATGCAATTAGGGGTGTAAAGAGCCACATTGTACACCTTGGTTGTGTATTTTAAAAGTACCGAAATATATAGCAAAGAAAATAAGTGTAATTTATAAAATGTTTACCACCTAACAAAAATTCCACAACAAGCAGTAAAATATGTACTAAAAGGGAGGTGGTTGTTCTTAACAATATTAAACTTAAAGACATTTAGAAAGTAAACTATATATAAGTTATATAAATACAAAATCATACAAGAGCTGTCAGAGGACAGCGCGCTCGACTATTCGAGTGCTTGACAGTATAACGTAAGCGATCATGGAGAGGTGGGGGGATTCTGGGGTGGAGCGTGGGGGATGGTTTGGGTGGAGTGCATTGTGGTATGTCAGGTAAGTGTTGTGTTGTCAAAATATGAATCAAATATGATCATAAATAAAAAAGTTATGTCAATTTAAGCAAAATTTATTAATTTGACCTTGAGAGTCAAGGTCATTCAAAGGTCAAATTCAACTTGCCAGGTACAGTACCATCATGATAGTACGAAAGTATTTGAAGTTTGAAAGCAATAGCCTTGATACTTCAGAAGTAAAGTGGATCTAAACACAAAATATTCAAAGTTACTAAGACAAAAAAGGGCCATAATTCCCTTAAAAAGCCAACCAGAGTTATGCACCTTGCCCTGTACATTCCCCTTACGAAAGTAAGCGAGTTTTCCAAGTCTGAAAGCCATTGCTATGATACTTCAGGAGTAAAATGGACCAAAACACAAAACTTAACCAAATGTTCAATTATCTAAGTACAAAAGGGGTCATAATTCTGTCAAAATGCTTGATACAGTTGTCTGCTCTTGTTTATAGATTGGGGTCATGTTGGTAAAAAAGTATGCAAAATATAAAAGCAATATGTCAAAGGACACGTTTATATGCAAGCTCTTCAACAACTAGCGCAGATCATTAAAGGGGGGAATATTTTATTAAACCGTATTATGCAAAATGACAATAATATATATTTTCAGTTCAAATTTGAGGCAAGGATTGGAAAAAGTTACACCAGCGACATCGCTATCGACGACATCAGTATAACAAAGGGACGTTGTTTAAAATAGCAGAACAAACCGAGTTGAACCGTTACAAGAGAAACCAATGATTGTTGACGACATTTATATACGATATGTTTGTTAAGCGGTGTTTTGTGGTGTGACCCATACCGCTGCTCTTAAAATAGTGATTTTGGTTTTAGTTTCAGAATGCGAAAATCAGGTTTCTTTACAAGGTCTTTCATTAACATGGTCGATCTTTGTTTGTTTGCATTATTCGTTTTTACAATGAAATGTTTGTTCCTTTCTCTCGCAGCATTGTCGTTTGTTTGTATTGAATATAATTATTTTATTTCTCATGTCACATCTATATCTTTGCACAGTAGGTCATTATAGTACAGAGTCTCAACAATGTGACATGCTTTTTAGCTAGCTTGTTTTTGTGGCTGATAAATCAGTAAAACTAGTAAGCTTAAAGTGATTTTGGTATCAAATTGAAAAGGAATACTCCCTTCATACAGCCAGTAATATAAAATTAAAATAAAACAACAAAATAAGGAAAGAGATATTGATGTGAAAAGTCAAATTTCTTTGTCTGTTGGAAAAAAAGTAATTGATATTTACCAGTGTCAAATAGTGCACACGGATTTAAAAGGATTAAATCAGCAGTTGGAATAACAGTAATTGGATTACTGAACAGCTCTACTATCACAACAAGGACTGCAAGATACTGCATAAATCAGACACATTTTAAAGGTGTTACATCTCTATCAAAGCTTCCAAAGCTTAAAAATTACTTCATGAGTGGCATAGATTCTACAAAAGGGTTGCAAAAGTACCAACAACCTGGAGATCCTTTCAGAGGTAGAAAAGCGCAATGAAGAACGATTTTTCCAATTAAAAAATGATTTAGCCAAAGAAATGGAAGAAACGTTACAGCAATCTGTTTGTAAACAAGTGGAATGAAAGGTAAAAGAGCTGACGGAATATATCAAGGGTATAGAGTTTGAAAATTTAACACTCGAGGAAACTATTTCTGCTATAAAAAGCGATTGGAAACAAAGCATTGAAAATATTACAACAGAAGTAAATGAAAATACACAAAAATGCAGTGATACTATAAAGCGCTCAAATTATAATGAGCAGTATTCGCGTAAAAATAAAGTTAAAATAATGGATATTCAAGAGGACCAACAGGAATCGATTCCAAACATTGCTTCAAAAGTCATAGATCTACTGCAAGACAAAGGAGTCAAACTTCACAACGAGCAAATACTCGTTGAATTCCAATCAAGAAAGGATAAACCAGACCCGTGCTTCTGAAGCTGAAGTCTTACAATGACAAAACAATCGTAATGAGGAAGAGGAAGGATATGAAAGCAGCATGTCACAGACTAGTCGACGATGTCACCTCTCTCAACAGTGCATTGATGAATAGAATGTCCCTTCACCAAGCCATGGAGACCACTTGGGTTTCCAACGGCTTTGTGTTTGCACTCACCAAGAATCAAGAGCGCATTAAATTCGACATCCATGACAATATCAAAAGTGTCATAAGTGAACACCGGGCAAATCGACGGAAATGAACTATTCCTTCCTTTAAAATGTGTAGATATACTAGGACGTTCGTAAGAAAATACTTATCATCCAATTAATTACATATTCAGATCAACTGTAGAATTTCTTTAGCTTTAAGCTTTTGTTGAAACCTTACCTAAAGTGTTTGTTTTTTATTTCAAAATGTATTCATATAACTGAATAAACAGCTTAAAACCACATAGATACTTGATTGCAGTATCATCCCTTTAATTGTGTATTAATATTATATGTTATGTTTAGAGCTTAACCATAATCAATGGTCAAATAGCATTTTATCAATCCAAGAACTATTGTTCTAACATAATCAAGTCTTTGTTTTTGTATTTAGTCAACAGCTTTAAATTGCACGGCAAGTTGATTGCAGGTCAAATCTATTTTTGGAAAAGGTTTTTCCAACATTCTGACACACACTTCTAAGTTTTTTCACTATGAAAATATATTTATATAAATGAATGAGCAGCTTTAAAATGTATGGCTACTTGATTGCAGTATTATCCCATTAATTGTGTACTAAGATAAGCTGTAATAATAGTATCAAGTTTTTGTGTATTGTTGAAATATCTAGATGATTCAACAGCCTTAAATTACAGGACTAGTCGATTGCAGTTAAAATCTATTTTTAGAAAAGGGTTTTCCAATGCACTGACACACTCCAGTAGGCAGTAGTTCAATGTATGCAGACAGCTTATGTTTAGTAGTTGTTTTCCTTTAGATTTTTTTTTCTCTAAAATTGACCCACTTAGCTGATCCAGTTACTGCACACATGTACATTTTTATATTGATCTAACATGTATGAACGTTTTATATAAATATGTGCCTAATTTAAATAGCATGGCTAAATTCTTTACTTGTAAAATAATACCATATTATAAGCACTGAACAAATTCTGTTTAGAATATACCTGCTGTTTTAAAAAGAATGAAAATATAATAAGTTTCTATGTATATAGTTTATTTCTCCACTCAATGGAAAGAACAGTTAAAAATTTGCAGTGCTAACACATTTGTCATTTGTGTAATGTGTCATTCAAATTGTAATTTGTAAATATGAATAATGTTTAAGATCAACATTTAATTCAATACCTACTTTTTGCATAAATGCTTTTTGAAAACATAGAGTATGTGTCATTCAAATTGTAATTTGTAGATATGAATAATGTGTAAGATCAACATGTAATTCAAAACCTACTTTTTGCAGTTACGTTTTTTGCAAACATAAGTATCTTTCTTCTTACTTCAATGATTTTAATTTACAGAACAGAACAGATAATTTATTAAGACTTGCACACAGTACATCGTCTTCATAATATGTGTACATATGATACAAAAGGTCTAGTGTCAACATGGTAATGACAATATTAGTAATACATGTGCAATCTCATATATTCAAATAACACATTTCAGTAACAATATACATTTATAAATAAGTACGCAAAGGGGATGTAATCTAATATATTCAAATTACTAATTTTCAGTAAAAGTATACATTTATAAAGTAATAAGCAATGAGGATGAACAAAAAGACTATTGTGATCCCACAACAATTTTAAAAAGAGTTTTTCGGAGAAACATAGCTTCTTTGATGTATAGGGAAAGTTTGATAAGATCTTCTCATTTACACGATCTCATAAGTTCTCAAAAATTAATACAGATGGCTTTGTATGATATTGCTTTGATGTACTTTTTTCTAACTGTTGTGAAACTTTAATAAACAAGTACAAAATTGTATTCGTCTTCGATGTCCCTTGTGTTTCAGCAAAGGAATTACCTTTCTTCTCGCGGGATTCGATTTCTACCGAACCTCCCGGTTTGTATTCTTAAAGGATGTACCAAGAGTCTTAGTCGACTAAAATAAAGTCGTAAGCATCTAGGTATAAGATCTAAATATGTTTCGTATTCAAAATGTAGTTTATATTTCTTATATAACATCGAACTGGACTTTGTAGCGACCTTAACCACTCTTGTTTAAAATAATCAATAACTCTATTTTTGAAATCACATAAAAACTTGTTTTCATTGATACAGGGGAGTTTTCGAAAACAAAAGTAAACCCATAATCATTCAAAAGTTTATTTATATTTGTTACCCAATTTTTATAACCTTTCTGGTAATCTCTAAGTGCATCATAATACACTGTGCGTAAAATAATAATGTTACTATTGACCACTTTTAACCAATATTTCAACAATCGTAAATATCTTTGAACATACAACGGAAATCTACCAAGTTCACCGTAAACACCTGCTGTACACGAATTACTCCTAACCTGCAATATCCGTTTACAAAACTTAAGCTGAATGCCCTCAGTTTCTTTTGACTTTGTATAGCCCTATATTTCACAAGAATAATTGATGATAGGGGACACAAATACATTAAAAAATTGACATAGAGTTTTAGGCTTAAAATCAAACTGTTCGCATTTAAACAATAAAATATTTTAAGCTTTTAAGGGTTTACCAATGAGATGTTCAATATTTAGACCAAAATTTCCAGTATAGTAAAAAATACATCATCAATAGTTAAAATCATTGACCACCTCGATGGATTGGTTATTGTAGGTCAAGGTTTCCGAAGGAAGCAGTTCTCCACGTTTCCGAAATACCATAATCTTAGTTTTAGAAGTATTAACTTGTAAGCCCCATGTATCACAGTATGTGTACAAACAATCTAGATGTGCTTGTATTTCTTCCGGAGTTTAACCTACAATAGCCATATCATCTGCAAATTATAATACAATCCAAACAATCTCCTCAATATGTCAGCCAGACTGTATGTCACTTTGCACAAATAGTTCAAGGTCTTCAACGAAAAGGGAAAATAGGAGAGGCGACATTACCTACCCTTTAGGTAAACCAACAGCGTAATTGAAATAGTCTAAATAGTTAGAATACGATCTAACACACGATTTTACTTTTTCGTACATGTCTCTTATTATTCTGAGTATTTTACCGTCTATACCTTGTGTATATAATTTTAACCAAAGTGCGTTACGAACTATGGAATCAAAGCATTTCATCATGTCCACGTAAATGACATACAATCTTTTATTCTCGTTTAAAAATTTATTTACTAACGAATAAGGAATAAATATGGCGTCAACAGTCGAGCGCCCTTTTTGAAATCAGAATTGTGCGTCCGAAATAGTATTACAGTCCGCACAGTATTTTTCAAGCCTCTTATTAAGTAAAGTGGTAAATAATTTTGACATCCAGCTGATTTACGTTATACAACGATAATTATTGACATCGTCTTTACTGCCCTATTAATGGAGCGGGATTATAACACCTTCCGTCAATTTCTCTGGATAACAGCCAGAGTTTAAAATGCTGTTAAAATATCACATAAGTGAGATGCTAATATATCTATGCATTCAATAAAATACTCGTTAAGCAAACAATCGCTGCCTGGGGATTTGTTTCGTATTTACGATTTAACAGCACCGCGTATTTCATTAACTGTTATTGGCTGATCGAGTTCAGAATAAGTGCTGTTTGACTCATCAAAGTCATGAGTAGCACAAGAACTATCCGCTTCTGTATTGTAACATTCAGAAAAACCTTGACTTAGATTATACAAATACTTTTTAAATTCACCTACAGTTATATTATTACCACCATGTATAGATTTTGATTTAAAATATTTCCAAAAATATTTAGGTTTCGACTTCTTTAATTGTTCGATCTCTTGCATTTTTAATTTAATAAGCTTGTTCTTACTTTTCTTAACAACATTTTTTATATGTAGCCTTACATTGAATTTAAAACAATCTATTTTCACTCGACTTATCATCGTTTAAACGATTAAGCGCTTGTAAGTATGTCTTTCTGGCAGACATGCAGTACTTATTAAATCATTCTTTATTTGACGCTGAGGTATTATTTGAAAACATTGGTTTATTATTTATAGAGTAAATTTTGCTTATAAGTGGATCCGCTACTGATCGTGCCACCTCTGTAAATTTGTTTACGGTATCGTTTACAGATTGTCTACTTTGGCTATCAATATTATTTACAATACATTTCAATTTGGGCAAGCAACCAATAATCTCCGCCCGAAAACGTTCTCGGTACTCATCGTTCCACCTTAGCCTATAATTACTTTCCTCGGGACTCGCATGGACAAATGAATAACATGCTATCGTAAAATGCAATGGCGCGTGATCGCTCCCTTCCTTGAAAGAGCCAATAGTTAAACTTTTAATCACTGAAAAGTTACATTCATGCGAAAGAAGATACTCTATGACTGAACAACCGTTATGTGAAAAATAATTTGCCCGTATCGGCAAAGCAACCGTTAACATATAATATTTACATACATTATTTAGTAAAATGGTGTCATCTTCTATGTTACCCCAAAAGAACACAATACCTGTGATGTTGAGAAATTTTAGATACAAAATATATGAAGGTGAATACATTAATTGTTGTTGTCGCAATTGCAACTAGTTGACAACCTGTAGCGTTGCCAAAGGTGTGGTCAGCTGTCGGTCCAGTGGCGTCTGTTTCACCTGTGGGTGTGGAACCTTTATATAAAACCCAATCAAAATCATCTCCGCCCATATTGCTCCAGTCACATTGACCATCCTCAAAGTTACACGTGCCTGAAATGAAAGTTTCAGACTATTATGGGATTGATCAGCAACCTTTGCTCAACCCATATATCTAGGCGCAAAATGTGTGAATTTAAGTTCATGCTATTCATATATTGCCTTTACAAAATTACACATGCATGTTATTATTTTTATTATACCAGATTTATATAGCGCCCTTTTCATGCAAAAATGCACGTTCAAAGGCCAGGGGGGCATGCGTATACGGGAGCTTACCGCGTTTAAGTGAGGTTACGGGAGCAAAACTTCAAAGATGGCGTCGTTTTCGTGTTTTTCGTGAAGGAGTAGCGGATATTTTCACCCGGTAAGCCAGTTTATATTTATATTTCTTTTAAATGAATACGCCCTTTCGGCTCTACGGTGTTTGTGCTCCCCTCGGTTTTTTGTTTCGATGCCGTAGACGTCGGAATAAAAAAGTTATTGAAGCAAAACCGGCGACAAATTTGTTGTTTAATTTCTTGACCTTCGAGATGTTGGATGTTCGAATATCATTTTCTCTCAAAATAAACGGTATTTGTGCATGTTTACAGTAAACTATAACATAAATCACGATTATTTAATTATCTCGACGCGTTTGTATGTCTATTAATTCATTTAATACCGAATTATAACGGTTTAACCCCCATTTTGGGAACTAACTTCCTTTTAAGCCCATTTTGGGACCTAACTTCCAAATGACAAACAGCTCTTTCATATGTGAAAGAGATTGACACGAAATACCTACCCATCTTTAATAAAGTTTATATGTGTACTTCAATACTATAGTTTTATAGCATTTTATGTGGTGCAATTTAAGTGTTTTCTTAATCATTTTACTGTAGAATTATAAAAAATGCTGTGCATAAAACCTGCCAATCAACTGAATCAATTCACCTATTTTAAAGAAGATGGGTTGTGGGGTGGCTGATGTAAGAGATAATAGAATGTTTATCAGCCCTTTCAATAATATTTTAATTAATTACATGTGTTTTATGACATGTCGACCTCATTCTGATATGAACTTTTCTTTAACCATTCTTTTACTGTCTTTTCAGATGATGAAGGTTAAGGGCGAAAATAAGTGCATCTTTCGTTGCAGTATATGTAATTACGAATTTAAAATTAGCGGAGGACTGAGATACCATGCCACGTTCATCGACCACATGAGTTTAAATGTAGAATATGCAAGAAAGAGTCCTTCAACAGAACCGGACTAAAACAGCAAATAAAACGAACGAACCAAACAAACAAATGTACAGCTGATGTATTTAGTGTTTTTTTTTCTACATAGACAAGTCTGACATATAATTGCTATGAGTGCTACTTAATTACACGTTTTGTTCAGTATATGTCATAATGCTAGTTTCTCACGTTTTTTATGCAAATAAACCATTATCTGTGTGTCGTCATTTCTTCCTACGACGTCTCTGCATACATTTTCAATTGTATTCAGCACTTACATACATGATAAAAAAAGATTTGGATTGGAATAAATTCGTTATGCATTTGACATATAAACATAACTTAAGATTAGAAGACAATATAAGGAACAAGCGAAATAATCTATCTTAGTGAACCAATACTTTATTTCCTCAATACAACAGTCTTAAATAATATGTATTCATATAGATATAAAAGAGAAAAAAATACATGTATATATTGATCACTTCTACTGAAATCATATCGTGTATTGCATTTGCACAAATCTTTCTATCCACTACAAATTCACTTTTTGCGATTATAATATAGTGACCAACTCAGAACTGGTTTAAAAGAAGGTCGTCCAAAATGTGTCACATCAAAGTCACATACATGTATCAGTATCGTTATGGTAAAACGCGTCAAATGTCATTGTATTAAATAAACAATTAATAGTTAAGTTTGCATAAAAAAACATCCACCGATATGCATCTTCTAAGCAGGTGTCAGGCATTCCAAATCGCTCCATGTATTCCGAATCGCAATAATGGTAGTATATGGTTTCAGCAACCTTATAATGGTATCGAACCGGCTTTACCCTTTTCTGTTTTTCATTACACTTTTATTGCACGTATATGTGATTGTTTTGTGTGTTTAACTGGCGTGGTACTTCGACGTTATCTTTTTTTGTTTGATTGGTGGGTTTTCATGTACCTTTCGCTTTCTAGAGCGGTACATACTTCGTTACGCCGTCTTTTTTAATCTTGGCATCCTCAACATCTATACCTGGCGTCTTGATATCTGGAAATAGTAAGCATAGTATTCCGTTTAGTAAGCATAGTATTCCGTTTGAGGCATATTCAAACATAAGTATGTTCATATGTGTTAAAATAAACAGGTAATACTTACACTGTGTTAATAATACCGTCGAATGTCTTATATTACACACACTAAATGTTACCGTTAAGTATGTGAGAAAACATATAAAAATAACAATTAATAATATAACAATTAATAAAAATATTAAAAAATGATAACTCTTGATTTCCTCAAGTGATAATGTTTTCCAAAACATTCGCTTCAATGCGGAACTCATTCATGACAGTTATTTCGCATAAAACCTTCTAACATAGGAAAAAGCTATTTATCATTTGGAAGTCAGGTCCCAAAATGGGCTTAAAAGGAAGTTAGTTCCCAAAATGGGGGTTAAACCGTTATAATTCGGTATTAAATGAATTAATAGACATACAAACGCGTCGAGATAATTAAATAATCGTGATTTATGTTATAGTTTACTGTAAACATGCACAAATACTGTTTATTTTGAGAGAAAATGATATTCGAACATCCAACATCTCGAAGGTCAAGAAATTAAACAACAAATTTGTCGCCGGTTTTGCTTCAATAACTTTTTTATTCCGACGTCTACGGCATTGAAACAAAAAACCGAGGGGAGCACAAACACCGTAGAGCCGAAAGGGCGTAATCATTTAAAAGAAATATAAATATAAACTGGCTTACCGGGTGAAAATATCCGCTACTCCTTCACGAAAAACACGAAAACGACGCCATCTTTGAAGTTTTGCTCCCGTAACCTCACTTAAACGCGGTAAGCTCCCGTATACGCATGCCCCCCTGAAGGCGCTGTACATAAAAACATTTGACGTATCGCAGATACGAATACATTTTGCAACACTATTTCAAAAGAAATCGATCAAAACTACTCAATGTGTATAGCGATAAGACATGTAATGAAACAATAAAATCTAAAACTTATACTATAAGCACTACGTAAAAAAAACATGCACAGTGAACATAGATTAGAAAGATCAGCAAGACGCTATAAAAAAAACTTAACTGAGACAAGGATAACGTCAGGATACCATTACCAAGAGTCCCCGAACCCCCAAAGGAATAAGTATACTTCCTTTAAAAGGGTTAATTCCAGTTCATGCTTATTGAAATTTTACGTAATGAATTGAATAAACCACTGGTTATCTTACATAAAATTGGAGGAAGAGGTGAGTTTTCAGTGCCTTTATCCAAAACAAGAATATATATCTTAAACATATGTCAGACGAAAAATGCACAAAGATTCTCCGTAGATAATGTCCGAAGATTTCTTTAAGTTGATTGAGTGACACCATTGCTTTTTTGTTGAAATTGAAATACTTTACTGATGTTAAAATGGCGTAGAGTAAAATGTTAAAAGTTATGGTCACATTTGAATGGACTGGCGGACAGATACAATTTCGGAAAAAATTGGTTTCACACCCATTTTAACTCAAATAAATCTAAATAAGATTTCATTATTATATATTTCGCTTACATTTTTCTGACTATTTTTTAAATTTTATTACGATGAATATAACACTATCATATGCCATACCCTGTTTCCCATGTAATATAACCATTACATATATTTTTTATATTACACAGGTGTAATATACTTGTTAAGCGTTTTCATTGGCTTAGTTTTCGTTTATTGACCAATCGCATTTTGTTATTTTGCTGAAATGACGTTGCAACGTCAAATGACGTCACGAAATGTAAACAACATTCGGGATTTATCGTTATGTTTGCGTAAATATTTATTAAAGTTGCTCATTTAAAAGCATGTGATAAACAAAATCTGACACTCGTTGTCATATCATACCATATTTTATTAAACTCGTCCAGGAAAATCGTTAGTGAGCTCGCCAAAGGCTCACTTACTAACAAAATTCCTGAACTCGTTTAATTAAATATGGTATGATATGACAACTCATGCCAGATCCTATATTTCCGAACTTCAATCGAGAAAAATAGTATAAGATAAATAAGTAAAGCACACTATAATACTGTTATTGCGATATTAAATGCGCGAACGTGAGCAGATACACTCGAGTATTACTATCAGGAACACATGATTATTGTACAGTTTATGACAAAATAGTTCGCATTTATAAGAATTCGCCAGCTTTTAAATGGCCGATCGAATAAGGCAATAATGTATTGTTCTTTACCTTGTGCAGCCCACGTTCCTTGCAGCAAGCACAACGCAAGGAGAACTAAGGAAAAACAACAGAAATATCCATGCTAGCATGCTAGGCGTACAACATGTGTTGGGGTCGACGTTACCCTCCAATTGGTCTGACCGCATTAAAAGTCTTATTTTTGCCTATCGATCGGTTACTCATTCTTACTTTCAGCTTAACGTGCTGTTGTCCTTTATATAAAACTTTTTATGTATTAAAACGCCAATTTTCATAAACACATTCTATGTTTTCCTGTAGCAAAGGCCCATCCCCCTATGTAGACCACTCCCCCAAACAAACAAACACACACACACACACACACACACACACAGTCTTTAAAATGATGCCATTTTCACCAAATTGCAAGTGAACATGTGTTATTTCTTCCTGTTTGTCATTTTCGTCGATATAAACAAGAGGAATACAATTCCCTTTCCCCAAATGAAGAAAAAGCCATCATGGTCGTAAGACATGCGTTTTCTGTCAATGATCTACCGTTAAGTTGTGAAGTTCTGTTTGTTCAGACGCATTCTTTTTCCAGTATGCACGAACGTCTCGAAAAGGTTTAATAATCCCTCTTGCACGTGTGCAAGTGTCTTACAAACTAAATATATTGGCAGATATCTCATAGTTTTTTTCTGAGAACAATAACTATCTGTTAGACATAACCTTATTAGGATGTACTGAGAAATGACTTGAATAACTAGCTTTAAAACCGGTTTAAACTCCTGTGCTGTTGAATTCACCTTTGAAAGGCTGTTCGCGGCTTTATCTTTTAGTTTTCAATGTTGGCTGCTGTATTGGATGGGCAATTGGTAATTTGCCTTTAAAAGAAGACTAGCAAATTGTAGAAGAATTCATTTTAGTGTTTCCGGAGTTCCATAAACGAATATTACGAAAAACAGTATGCGTACTGAAATATTCTAGCGAGTCCAAAGTTCCAGCCCTTCCAACCATAAATTTATTTATTTCAGTCATATATCGCTCTTCAAACAGAACGAATGATTTCATTCATACTATTGCATGACAGATAAAGGGTTTCCCAAACCTGTTATGTTTGTGTCTTTGTTGAGGTCATGCATTTCTTGGCCAGCATTTTTTGATGATTGGTTCACACTTACAAGCACATTAGGTGAACAATAATTAGTTTTATGGGTACCTTATTAAATGAATGCTGACCTATATTTTAAAAATAGTAATATCAATACCGAGTGAACAAATGTACATGTTTTAATAATTTAACAAAACAACTTGTACAAGTACATATCTCATGGTAAATTTGCTTTAGTGGTAATATGTTATCAAATGTGTTTTACGTAGCAAATCCTTATTTATTAATTTGTAATAAAAAAGCTTCAAGATTAAAATTAACAACTCACCAGTGAATGCCATTGTGGGTGAAGTCATTATCAACCAGCAAAGTGTGAAATNTACGGGAGGCGGAAAACTACAACGGGCGAGGCATGGTATAGGGGTGATAACCCAAAAAAAGGGTTAGGGTAAGGGTTAGGGTTAGGGGGCGGGTTAGGGTTAGGGTTAGGGTTGGGTTTAGGCTAACCCAAACCCTAACCCGACCCCTAACACTTACCCTAACCCTAACCATAACCCTCTAACCCCCCCTTGCGCAATACCAGACCATGCCTCGCCCGTTGTAGTTTACCGCCTCCCGATACAACCAGATTGAAGTTAACGAGTTTGTAGTACATTGCTATCGACTTAATCGCGATTTTTCAATATTTCATCATCCAAAGGGGACTTGGTAGTTTGATTACTCGAAGTAGTGCAAAATATAGGAGACGCACACTGTACATAGCACCTTGAATTTTTATTAAATGATAACAGCCAATCGGTGAATTGATATAAATACTATCATGTATTCCAGAGCATGTCATGACATTTTAATGAAGCAACGGAACCACGTGCATATATGATCATTTAATGTGTGCGCATAGTTAATTGCTTATCAAATAGTAATATACCTTGTAAGTCAGAACTACAAAACTGTGTATAATGTACACATTGCATTGTCTCCTATTGTATATGTGCGTTAATATATAAAAACTAAATTCTAGAAAATGTGTCATTTTTTATATTTCGAACAGTTTTGAAAGATTTTATGATGCATATAATCGTTGAACACTTTTAGAAATGTTTAGAACCATCGTCTATCGTAACTCTTTTAGAGTGGTTTTGTACATATATATAATGATACTGCACTGCTTTACTATGTTTGTAGATACATAGTGAGACGTTAATAAACTATTCTGTCTGTCTGTGTATGTGTTGTGGTGATGTGCATACATGATCCTACAAAGGTCGCTAAATCTGAGTGGGGAAGCATGCACTTGACACATGCACGTGCATGAAACACCCTCACCCCCTCTGAACGCGCACCGATCTACAGGATGCTAGAATTATGTGCATGAAAATGTATTAAAAATAAATGAATACTGTATATGTTTATTGAAAAGCGCTTTTTTTACAATCTTTAATGGTATACCTTAAATGGTATATTTCAGTATAAATAAATATAAACAAGTAACACAATGGTTAAACAATATGTCGAATTCGCGTATTTTCTCTTTCATAGAGACTATTCAGAGATTAGATTGCCCGGTCTGGTCACGTAACACAAAGCGAGTGCAGAAAATCTCACTTTGGCAAAGATCGGGCTTGGGTTTAGTGTTGTAATTGACCCCTGACATAAGGAGCAGAATTTGATTGCTTTAAGCATGTGCAAATACTTGATTTAAAACGGCATGTTTTGTCATTTCTATAGTAAAAATAATTACTGTAGTTTGCATCACCGCTGAAAATATACACTGCAGGGCGTAGACAACATTGAGCAATGTTAATAGAACATAGAAAACATATGTTTTTGATACAATTTTCAGGGGTTTGGGCTTATTGAATTAAACATTAACGTCTCTCACTCAATGCCCCCCTACACATGTCATGGATCTTGATAACTTGTTCACATGGGTATTCTGCAGCAACTTTGGCGAATGTTACTATTAAGTATAACTGCTAGTGATGACACAAATATCAGCATGTAAAATAGTGAATCACGATGTTCTTTTTTATTGGTTCTTGTGACCCAGCGGGAATGAAGAGGCACACAATGCACAGCGTAGAACACATTTAACTATGTTAATTGATCATTGAACTGTTATTTTTATAATACATTCACGCCTCTCGCTCAATAGTCTAGCTACAATCATGAATCTTGATTACTGGTTCACATGGATTGTCTGCTGCAGTTGTGTCGTTTATTACTATAAAGTATAACTGCAAGTGATGAGACAAAGACGTATAAGCATTTTAAATAGTTAGGAAGGGTATTCTTGTTCATTGGTTTTTGGGAGCCAGCGGAAATGTGGAGGCATCCGTCTTTTGTAGACACAGCACTCAAATATTGAATAAAAGAAACGAAAAGGAAAACACGTTGTCAGTTTTAATCAAACGGCCATACTGTAATATCTTCAACTGTGTGAATCGCACTTCACTTCAAAGGTTACACAACACCAATATAGTATTCAACACTACACGTCCGTATTGTGTTTTGCTCCATTTGACAGTTTAACTTCAACTGGCTATTAAAGGCTGTACACATTGCTGAGCAAACGACATGTGGAGTTCATGTATAAATAAACGAAGAATATTGTATTTAGCAAAAACAGACTGTTTCAAACTCTTCAATCTTTGACATGATTCAAAGTGTGCAGTCGCCAATGAGCCAGTTGACGTTTAATTATAACAAATCTAAACTGTATGGGAATCTGAAGTTCATAATGGTTGAAAATATGAACAGCGAATAATACACTTACTGTGGAAGTTTTACTAGATTTTGAAGAAACAACACACACTTTTCTGGGGATTACAAACAATCCTTGCCATGTAAAAATAGTTATACTGATACGTATATGTACTACGCTTGAGGCAAGTGTGTCCATTCTGTTACGGTTTAAGCTAACCTGCGTGCTTATGCGCGTTGTATGATGGGAAGTACTATTATGTTTCTGTATCGCCAATATGTGCATTAGACGCGTTCAATCAACTTGTGAAAAAGGACCAATAACGTCAAAAGGACGGAAGTATGTTCCTACAGTCATTATGTGAATCATTTGAATCAAATTGAAAATGCTTAGTTGCCGGATTGGATGAATAAACAAACGTTGTATTCCTGGGTGCAGAATCAGGATTCGATGTGTACAGCATTCATGTACATGTACACGGTTATGCTTCACGCAACGTGAAATTTTGGCACCGATTTCAGACGTATTCAAGGATTTATTCTTAAATCTAAAGATATAGGCACAAACTAAAAAACTGTGTTTTATGCACTAAAGATGTTTGCAAATGTATTTCAATGACTTGAGATATTTGCACAAATAAAGTTCTTAACGGAATTTTTACATTCTGTCCAGCCCGTATGTAAACCCCTCAAAACCCCGTTGCTCCTACACCATGGTTTTGGAGAATATTTAAAACTGTTCACATTCTACATACAAAAATATCAAATAACTTAAGGATTGGGCCCATTTTAAACTAAGTGGTATGATTTAAACAGAGGTTGTATAGGACTACATACGAGATTTTAAAAAAGCCTCTGGGCCTTGCGATTTCAGAGGAGAAGAAGAGTATTAAAGTCATTTTAGTATTGAAGTTTATAAACGATGTGACCTATGGGTCGTAGGCAGATTTGATCGCGGTAAAATATTTTGAATAAACTTTTTACATGAACACCACATGATTCTTAATACAAACTTTTGTAAGCTCATCTACCCTGCATGGACACGACATATTTTAATGTTTTAACTAAATTACATGAATTGTTTAAGTAGTTTGATCCATAATCTTTTGCGGACAACCATCTAACAGAGTGATTCCAATACACCCCTTTCTGCTTAGATATAAATAAAAATGCATAATGAATACATATGTTTCACTGATTTCCTTTATTAAACCGTCTATAAATGACGTTACCTGGAACAGCATGCCAGGAGCAACAGCAACAGTCGAAAGGCTTGTTCCAGGCGTTCACACTTGGCACAAGGGCCTGAGTAAGGGCCGGATTGTCCGTACTAGGGGTCGCAGACTGGACTGGCTGTGACAGGCAGGCCATTGGGTGCATGCAACCATCAGTCAACACTGGATTGAAGGTGTCGATAACTCCTTAGTTAATAATGAAAATTGTTAAGATGTAGCATGCTCGGCAATAGCAAGGACGCAAAATGAAAACAAATTGCTGATGAAAGAAATAGCTTCCGGAAAGAACACATTTTCTTAAAACAGATGCTTAAATCATTTCATTTACATAAATTAGTCCTTATTAATTTATATGATAGTTTCACAGTTTCAGGGTCATACAATACAATATATGTAATAAATAGTAGGTTGATTGGTCAAAACTGTTCTTTTGTTAAATGTATCTGAAGATTTAGACTGACAAAATTTGCAAAAACATGCTAAACCAAAGTGAAAAAATGTAATGTTACAAAACTTTAATTGACATATTCTGCACACAAACCGTTGCCCATCTCCATGTCATAACAGGGGCACTGCTTCCTCTCACCGCTAACTACAGTCGTGATGTTATTGGACTTGATGTTGTCTCAGTTTCCGGTGGACATGAAGGGGCCAGAATTCTGCCCGTACTCTTCCTGCTGGTCGTGCCCGCGTGGCGTACCTCCCGTGTCGCTTTGCAACTGTTCCCTCTGCTTGGCAAACCTTGGCGGTAATTTGGTGTGCTTGAGGTACTCACCTATGTGTCTACAGATACATATGTGTCTATGGGTTCTCACAAATGTGTCTAATGCTATTTACCAATGTGTCTGTGGGTACACACATATGTGTCTACAGATATGTACCATTGTGTACAGCCTTCAAATGCTGATGATGTTTCAATAGCCGTGTACAGCCTTTAAATGCCAATAAAGTTTCAATAGCCGTGGTTGCAATGGCCTTGTACAGCATTAAAAATGATGATTAAGTTTCAGTGGCCTTGTACAGCGTTTAAATGATGATACAGTTACAATGGCCGTGTACAGCATTAAAATGATGCTTAAGTTTCAATGGCCTTGTACAGCGTTAAGTGATGATTAAGTTTCAATGGCCTTGTACAGCGTTAAGTGATGATTAAGTTTCAATGGCCTTGTACAGCGTTAAGTGATGATTAAGTTTCAATGGCCTTGTACAGCGTTAAGTGATGATTAAGTTTCAATGGCCTTGTACAGCGTTAAGTGATGATTAAGTTTCAATGGCCTTGTACAGCGTTAAGTGATGATTAAGTTTCAATGGCCTTGTACAGCGTTAAGTGATGATTAAGTTTCAATGGCCTTGTACAGCGTTAAGTGATGATTAAGTTTCAATGGCCTTGTACAGCGTTAAGTGATGATTAAGTTTCAATGGCCTTGTACAGCGTTAAGTGATGATTAAGTTTCAATGGCCTTGTACAGCGTTAAGTGATGATTAAGTTTCAATGGCCTTGTACAGCGTTAAGTGATGATTAAGTTTCAATGGCCTTGTACAGCGTTAAGTGATGATTAAGTTTCAATGGCCTTGTACAGCGTTAAGTGATGATTAAGTTTCAATGGCCTTGTACAGCGTTAAGTGATGATTAAGTTTCAATGGCCTTGTACAGCGTTAAGTGATGATTAAGTTTCAATGGCCTTGTACAGCGTTAAGTGATGATTAAGTTTCAATGGCCTTGTACAGCGTTAAGTGATGATTAAGTTTCAATGGCCTTGTACAGCGTTAAGTGATGATTAAGTTTCAATGGCCTTGTACAGCGTTAAGTGATGATTAAGTTTCAATGGCCTTGTACAGCGTTAAGTGATGATTAAGTTTCAATGGCCTTGTACAGCGTTAAGTGATGATTAAGTTTCAATGGCCTTGTACAGCGTTAAGTGATGATTAAGTTTCAATGGCCTTGTACAGCGTTAAGTGATGATTAAGTTTCAATGGCCTTGTACAGCGTTAAGTGATGATTAAGTTTCAATGGCCTTGTACAGCGTTAAGTGATGATTAAGTTTCAATGGCCTTGTACAGCGTTAAGTGATGATTAAGTTTCAATGGCCTTGTACAGCGTTAAGTGATGATTAAGTTTCAATGGCCTTGTACAGCGTTAAGTGATGATTAAGTTTCAATGGCCTTGTACAGCGTTAAGTGATGATTAAGTTTCAATGGCCTTGTACAGCGTTAAGTGATGATTAAGTTTCAATGGCCTTGTACAGCGTTAAGTGATGATTAAGTTTCAATGGCCTTGTACAGCGTTAAGTGATGATTAAGTTTCAATGGCCTTGTACAGCGTTAAGTGATGATTAAGTTTCAATGGCCTTGTACAGCGTTAAGTGATGATTAAGTTTCAATGGCCTTGTACAGCGTTAAGTGATGATTAAGTTTCAATGGCCTTGTACAGCGTTAAGTGATGATTAAGTTTCAATGGCCTTGTACAGCGTTAAGTGATGATTAAGTTTCAATGGCCTTGTACAGCGTTAAGTGATGATTAAGTTTCAATGGCCTTGTACAGCGTTAAGTGATGATTAAGTTTCAATGGCCTTGTACAGCGTTAAGTGATGATTAAGTTTCAATGGCCTTGTACAGCGTTAAGTGATGATTAAGTTTCAATGGCCTTGTACAGCGTTAAGTGATGATTAAGTTTCAATGGCCTTGTACAGCGTTAAGTGATGATTAAGTTTCAATGGCCTTGTACAGCGTTAAGTGATGATTAAGTTTCAATGGCCTTGTACAGCGTTAAGTGATGATTAAGTTTCAATGGCCTTGTACAGCGTTAAGTGATGATTAAGTTTCAATGGCCTTATACAGCGTAAAGTGATGATTAAGTTCCAGTGGCCTTGTACAGCGTTAAAATATGATTAAGTT
>VMBQ01001058.1:133730-170500 GCA_007657795.1 Dreissena rostriformis | reverse complement strand
TATATATATATGGTTTTAGTATACAATGCCAAGATATGGCCAACCTTTGACTCCAAACAATCTTATGCTCATACTAAGCAACACAAACAGTGATCAAGCACTGAAATCAGATCATTTTAATTAATATGGCATAAATCATCGTAATTGAACTGATATTTTGAAGTGATGAAAATGGCATAAACAATAATTGTTAAAACTGTTTCCCAATGTTGTTAAACATTTCAGCCAGTAGAGCCATTCGGGCCCTCATGGGCCTCTTGTATACTATGTAGAATAGCAAGACGTTTTTTTTGTATGCCGCTTTATTTTTTGTAGAGTTATGTGTCCTTGAGCTTAGTTGAATTTTGGATAATTACCTCATTTCCCATGTGTACTTCGTGTCATGAAGTAAGTCTCTCAGTTGTTTGCGTATCAACATAAAACATTATAGATATTGTGTTGCAAGGCTAAGGGATTTTGTATTCTATGTAACAATTCAGCGTTCCTGTACAACATTTGAAGAAATCATGACCCTGGGGTCAATATTTTCCCCGCCCTGGATATTACCTGTTTTATTACCTGTGTTTAGCTAACTGTTATGCTCATGGTGAGCTATAGGGATACTATGATGTATCGAGGGGTGAACGATAGACTGTTGTAACTCATATTAAATAAAGAAGGAGATACAACGGTTTTCCATTCAGCCCGCGGTATGTTGATGGTCCATGTGTGAGTGTGAGCCCCTCTCTGTCCATCAACATCTTACATTGTATTTATATGAGAGGCTGTAGTTCTCATGGTAACAGATTTGAAGCTTTAAAGCATATGAAGTAAAGTGAAAGAAACAAACTTTATTTTAATTTTTCCCTGGTAGAATTTTAGAGATTAAAGAACTAAATAAAAAAAAGTAAAAAAAATCTGTATTTGTTTTGGAGAAATTAACGTTTTATATCAAGTGTGTGAGATTTATTTAACACTTTGAGCGCTGGAACCGGATTTTGAAGGCCTTTGCAAACAGTTTGGATCCAGATGAGACGCCACAGAACGTCTCATCAGGATCCAAACTGTTTGCTATTCTGATAGTATTCTTTGAAAAATATATAAAAAAATGCTAATTTTAGAAATTTAGCAGACAACATTTTAGCAGACGACAAATTTCCCAGCATGCAAAGGGTTAAAACAAGACTTGTACAACTTGTTCTGAAAATTATCTAGTTAGCAAAAGATGGAAACAATATTTATTGCCGTAGTTCTTGGTCCACAAATGTAGATCCCAAATCAGATCTGTATTTTATTTAAACATTTCTTAATGTTTATACCATGTAAATCCTTTATTGCAGCACTTGTAATATTTATGCCATGATCGAGTTTCAGTGCATAATTAATGTTTGCACTGTAGTAAAAGTAACCCTAGACAAGATTATAAAGGTTATGTGCCCCTTGAGAACAAGCATTCAAATTACAGGTAGAGACAAGTGTGTGTACAGAATTATAAATGTAACATCACAAAAATACGGCTTCCTTTTTTCAATTCATTTGCTTGACATAGCTGACTACCAAAAAAAGTTGATTTTAGAAGAAAAAAATCTAGTTTCTTTTTCATGCTGGTTTTGCTCTATTAATAAAATCAAAATAAATTGTTGGGATCAAAAATTAATTATTTTACGCCATTTATATTTAGAATTTGCTAAATGATCACCTTCTTATTGATGACTTTCATTTGCTTGTTCAAATTTTTGGTAAGTTGCTAATCTTTTCTTTTAACCGTCCTTGTAAAGTCAGAGATGAAACAAATCAGAGAGTACATGTATCTGCCATTACAATACATGATTATTGAGGTGACAACTATACTTTCTATAGCTATACTTTCAGAAATTTCTTTGTGTTCTTTTTTTTTGGCGTAGCTGTCTAAGCCAGCTTTTTACCTTACCTGACCTTTGTAAGTGTCCAATAAGATTCAAATAAAGTTTCCCGCCGCTAGCCGCGAATGACTACACTTCATTTATTCCATTGCCTGATTTGAGCATAATCCCCCAGATCATTGGCAACGTGACCGCATCTTTTTAGTATAGCGTGTAACACTGTTCAGTGAAGGGGATGCGGACTACTCATTGGTTCCAGAACATAGTCGGAACTTTACGATTGTTAGTAGCTATTCACACTTTATTGCGGAGGATACCGGAAGACGCTGGGAAGACATAATGGACTATCGATAAATGCTTCGTGATGATAACACAGTTTGGCTTTCAAGATATAAAATAACATGAATTCTAGGGAAAGAAATGAACAACCTATCCGTAAATGCTTCTTATTTGAACTGTGAGATTAAATTACCAAAATAGAATAGTATCATGATAAAAGGAATATCGTTTAATTATCTAACAACATGTGTGAGCCGTTCATATCCAATTAAACGAATGCATGACAAATATTAAATTTATTAAGTTAATAGACACAGTGACAGTATACTTAAATTATTTAATCCAATATATATGTGAACACATCGCCATATATACCATAATAAATCATATAAACTTTATAAATAGTATATGCAATAAACTTATACAGTTAACTAAATAATTGATTTATGACAGATAAAAGATAAACACGTGATGCATGTTGAGCATTATTTAGTTTTTAATAAAACTTCATCTAATTATATACAATTGTCTGTTTTGAAATCGTATGTTAGCAGTAACCGTCTTTTTTATAGATATTCCTTGTACTCAATATCTGATCGAGCGCTCAAGTTGTGTGGTTGACAAGGCGACTTATAAGTAGAGTGACACACCACATCTTCATCTCCAAGCTTGTTTTCACAAATTCTAGCCTTCCTTGGACATTTCACAGTATTTGAGTAGGGTCTCCGATACGATTGTATGAACCAGTACGTTCGTCCTCATTTAAACTTATGTGCATATAATGCGACTGAGAATTGTTCAGAAAAAAACAAACCCTGACATGAGTCATAACTCTTTGATCTTATTTATTAAAGTGACGATCGTCTTTTAACAAAAAAAAAAATTAACACCAACGCAGATTATCTTTTTTAAAGATATTTCTTGTTTAATGTTTGACAGGTTTCTTTTGAAAGATTTGATGTATTTACTCATGTCCAGTCAGGACTGGAGAAATCCCACTCAACATGCCTTATTATCAGCAGATGCAATGTAAGCACATCTGGGACTGTTCATATTGAAGCACAATCAGTCCAATCGACAATCAAATTTAAATTAGATTTTATGCAACATATACACAACATTTGTTTACATAAATTAACCTTTAATTGTGTTTAAATCGTCAGAATAACTTATATTTTGATTTGTCTGTGTGTAACAGTTTTCAATTGTATTTCAGCAAATAGTACTTAATTAAATATTGTTCTTTTTAACATTTTAAACAATCAATTTTCCAATATGAGCTACTGTAGAGTAAGCTACTGTTGACTGGTGTAAATGACCTATACAATGGTTCTTTTGACAGTTTACACACGCTTATCTTAACTTTTAAATGTGATAATATGAAGGGTATTGGATACTTAGGGCTTGACTGGCCATCAAACAAAGATGCAGAGTGCTTTTTTTGTAGCTTCGTGTCCACAAAGTGACAAATAACTAATAAAGTTGTCAAGATTATGATCCCGACAACTGCGCAGCGTCCTGATAGTGTTCTATCTTCCTCTGAAATTTGAGACAGGCACATCAAAGACACTAATTGCCATTGTATCATGTGAATGTAATATGCATTTTTTTCTGTATTATGCTTATATAAAATTATTCATTACATTAGTAGAACATGAGTAACATGCATCTCTTTAACATTTGACTGACATATTTAATGTACATGCGCTTTTCATACCCTAGCCATACTCTGGCCTAAGCCTTGAAATACATTGTTCATGATGCCGGTCTAAGCGCTGAAATTGGCAACCTATACTTAGTCAGACCTGTAATGCTAGAATGCCACAACATTACACAGTAATAACTGTTTTAATGCTGAGGAAACTTTTAAGAAAACATTCTGTTTTGGTTTAAGACGGCTATGTAATTTATGCGTTTGTGGCATTTAACTTTTGTTGCACCACCCTCACAGTTTGGAATAAACTAATTTTGATCACTTGATCTTGATATTGGATATAAAGTTGCTCAATTTGGTGACAGATGGTTAAATTGACAGTAGATTATTGAACAGTTTGCCAATTATTAATTTTCTCTAGAGGTTTTAATGTGCATAATTGATTTACGTGACCATAATGATCAGTTTTACTTAATGAGCAACACGCATGTTTAAGTAATATTATCACATTCACTCGATCCTAATCTAGTTCTTACATTTAAACCAATTTCTGTTCCTTTGAATACATTTAATGAACCCTGTTGATTATACTACTTGTTAAAAGCAATAAGAGTACAGCATTCTGCTTTATATGTTCTGTTATTGATGTAATAAAATCCATAATTGACAATGCCTCCAGCAAATTATGAATTTCAATACTTCAATTAGACCCTTGTCCGTAATGAACTAAACATCCACTGACTATTTACACTTATTGATGTGGAGCCCATTAAATGTAATGTTTAAAAGTACAACATATAAAAGAATGACATGCCTTTTATCCATAACAATAAAGATGGATATGTTAGGCCAATTATTGGTAAATTTGTTTCGCGGCAAAAGTGATTGGTGGCCAGAAAGTGTTTAAAGATACAAATACATTCATAAATGAAGACTTAACAATGCTAAATCAAAGTGTGATGATCGATGATGATCAAGAAAGCCGTTTCAAAACCTGAGTCAGTGTGGTCCTGGGACGGCAAAATCTTCCACAAAAACTCAAACGACACAGTGAGGCAAATCCATTTCTGGGAGTATAATAAATGGGCGGGGGCAGAGTGGGCAAAACTTTTAGCCAAATATCAGACCACGATATAATTCAAGAGCACCTGGCAATGCCTCAACAAGTTACCTAAGAGCGTAACACCTTTTCTTCGGCGGAAAGAATACATTCCAACCCCCGGACAAAATAATCCTGTCGAGCGCTAATCCATTTAAATCAGAAAATCTGTCTTGACTAGTGTAGTAACATTACCGTATTGTGTACCACAATGCAGTGAATCAGTGAAATTGTTCATCCTATATCTCTTTTTAATTTGGACATACGAGCATTTAAATTTATAATGTTAAAAATGCCGTTACAAACTTTAAATGTCACTTAAAGTGTTCATACATTGCGATGCACGATAAAATGACCGATTACACTAAAATACATGCATACTGTGAAATTGATTTTTTTTTTAAAGAATATGTATAAACTTATTTAAACATAAAAAATAGAATATTAATCAAGTTGAGGGCGTATTTCTCTGAAAACATTAGCTAAAAAAGGCAAAATTATATTAACCCCAAAGTCTATAATAAATATATTTTTGGCTATAAGTTTTTTGGAGTCTAAAATAACATATAGAAATACATAAATAAAATTGATAACGCATGCGTGTATGTCGATGTTTTNGATAAAAGATGATCATTTTCAAATTACTGACAGAAGTAGATTTCCTCCACAAACGTTGGACCAAACTCAAAGAGCTGAATTAAAGCACCGTATTCCCACTACATACTTTATTTGTTTCTTATTTGTCAATTTTATTTTTGTCAAATGAAAAAAAGGAGACACTTGCCTGTTTCTGCACAGTCCAGATGTGGATCTACGATAACTGGGGTGTTTGTTAAGGTCGGTCAAGTTGTTCTTGTAAAATGTATCATTATTTTTACATAATAGCTTACATTCATATTATCAAACATAAGGTCTAGCAAATACATGTATTAAACAAGCAAATTCGTTGAATTGATATTCCACCACCAATCTATAGCTTTGTCACAGAAAAAAGCATTTTTTCAAGATACAAAGGGCCATAACTCTGTTATAAACAGATGATGTACAATGCCATTTGGCGTGCATCATCCTCTTATCCATATATATATATACTCATACCAAGTTTCAATGAAATCCGCCAAAGCACTTGCAAGATATGGCTCCGGACACAAAAGTGCCGGAGGGACAGACAACGCCAAAACAATATCACTCCGCCTTTGGCGGGGGATAACAACAGATGTCCTATTTGTTAACAATATTTTCTTAACTTGGGCTAAGAAAGATTTTCAGTGTACTTGGTAGCAAAATTAGCATGACACTGTTAATTAACATATTTGTGAACTGAAATGAGAGTATTTTTAATCAATATCATCCCAAATAGAAAATTGATCTCAGACGTGAACAAGGTTTGATCACGCAGTAAAGGATACATCTGAAGTTCATCGTGTCTACGGGAATGTTCCAGGGGTTGCCAGGTCGGTTGAGAGGAATCTGAAAATATAATCAACTTTAAAATCCCTACCACACCCTAGTATTGATTTTGTAACCGTGACATAATTCCTTATGCACCTTTATTTACAATAGTGTATGCTAGATTTTTATTTTATTTTTATATATATTATAACATCGTTAGGCATGAAAACAAGCTGATTTTTTTTCAAACTTTCTGGAGGTTTTATATCCCTGACCTATTTGTTTGCAAAACTTCTACGACACCTTCATGTACCATGACACATACACTTACCATACTTTAAAGACTCAGAACACAACTATTATATTCTAAGTTTATAAAAATATCATGCATGTTGAATTTATCAATTTTATTTATAAATCATATAAAACGTGGACATAAGTGGATACTATTTTTTGAAGCCTGTGTTATATCTTTATCACGCATCATGAAAATTATTTCAGTAATGAGTTATGCATTGTTGAAGGTATATTTCATTGACTGAATCAAAGATTGGTGACACAACAATTTTATCTTTCTGACAGTCCTTATTCTACATGTGAGCATAAACCTATTATTTTGTAAAATAGCTGAGCCGAAATCTGGGAAAATAGGGCTTAATGCATGTGCATAAAATGTTGTCCCTGTCCGCACAGGCTTATCAGCAAACACACTTACTGAATATTGTTTTGAAGAAAAACAAAATTTCCATAAAAGTTAAAGGTGTCGTCCCTGATTAGCATGGGCAGACTGTACGCCCATGCATTAAACCCCATTTTCCCAGAGTGAGGACCATTTTATCTTTCGGACAGTCTTCAATACTGTACATATTAGAATAAAAAATTCTGTTAACTATATTGAATGAACCCATGAAAGAATGTATGAGACAGGGGCTCACAATCTTTGCCATTTTCTTGCTGGCGTCCCTCAGACCCGGTATCCTGGAGAACGGCTGGTCCCCACCCTTGGCCTTCTGCTTCTTGGCTGCCGCGGCGGCGTCATCACCTGGGGGAAAAGGGCAAACAATGAAAAACAGAGAAATGCAATCTATAAAATCAGAACCGGAGAGAGACAACAAGAGATGTGTTTGTCAGAAACACAATGCCCCCTACTGCGCCGCTTTGATTTATTTATTTTACCTTTGACCTTGAAGGATAACCTTGACCTTTCACCACTCAAAATGTGCTGCTCCATGAGATACACATGCATGCCAAATATCAAGTTGCTATGATCAATAATACAAAAGTTATGACCATTTTTCGAAACCTTAACGCAAGTATGATTTCAGAAGGACAGACAGATAGACGGACAGACAGACGGACAGTGCGATCACTATATGCCACCCTACCAAGGCATAAAAATCCAAGAAATGAAATCAGAGCCTATCTGGAAATGATGCATGTATACATATTTTAAAGAAGTTACATTTTCAAAAGTGTAATAAACAAATGCACAGGACTGAATTCCCATGTTAAAGTCCACTCTTAATTCAACAGTCTTTGACTAGGGTAATACATATGAACCCTGATCTCTGCTTGTCTGCTATGACTTTCTGAAATATAGATTTAAATTAAGGAATAATTACTTAACCTGGTGTTACAAACTTGAAAATGAAAAGGCAGCATATTTTAAAAGTACTAAAGCAGCTACTGATGAAGTGGATAGAACAATCATAACTTCTGTCAAAGTGTTAAACTAGACATGTGTCTGTAGGACACAGATGCCTCTACTTTTATCTTAAATCTCTATCAAAACCAAATTATGGGGGTGTGCAAGATCAAATGCTCAGTATTATGTTTGTAAAGTGTGATCTCTCTAGTTGCCATAGCAGCAATAGCTTTTGAGTAATGCCTAACACACAAAAAAAAAGGAAGGACTTAACCACAGAAGGAAGGACGAGCAGATTGACAAGGGCAAATCTTCCAATTTCTTTAAGTAAGTGCATAAAAGCTTCTAAACATGTAAACGCAATTACATCATCAAAATGGTTAGCAAAATAATAGAATGTTATAAATAATATACACTTAGAAAAACATGGAAATAAGCTAAAAATTGTGTCCTCTGATACAAGAGTACAAAAGGTTTTGTTAAAAATACAAACATGCATATTTAATGTATTTGTTTTTTAAGCAGCTCATAAAATTATATTTATCAAAAGCTTTATATTTTAAATATAATTTTGAATCTTATTATGTTGTACAATGGAAAAACAACAACATCTTGATTCTGTGAAAGCACAACACTAGCAGGCCTTTTTCTGTCTATTTGGGGAAAAAGTACCTAGCAAAATGGGGATTTTTCAAGTTGCGAAATCTTCAAAATTGGGAATAATTTTCATCGACAAAAGCATTATTTGGGCAGGGGGTTTTCCAGCCATTTTGCATTTTGGATAAAAATCATAAAAGTTATGGTTATATATTTTGAAGGTTGTTTAAAAATTAAAATTGAGATAANAAAAATTTTTTTTTTTTTTTTAGGGGATTTTTTTTTGAGAATTGGGGAAAAAATATGCATATTTGGCATGGGAATGGGTCCGACTATCGGACCCGTGAGATAAGCAGAAAAAGGCCTGACTAGTCTAACATACATGGAAATAAATAGCAAAAATATCTAAAGTCATCCTACCAATAAGCATGCAAACAAGAGTTCGAGGGCTGAACGGAAAACTGTCTTCCGTTCACCCCTCGAGTTCTGTTATTTGAGCCTTGTTCTGGGAAACTGGGGCTAAATGCATGTACATAAAGTATCATCAGGGACGACACTTTCTGCTTTTATGGAATTTTTTGTTTAAAGGAAGCTTCTTCTGCACGTTTAGGCAAAAAAGTGTTGTCTGGTACGCAAATGCATTAAGTCCAATCTTCCCAGAATGAGGCTCATTTATTAAGAAAATAGCTAGTATACAAAATCTATCTATAAAAGGTGTTTTCTCCAAACAGTCCTGTTTAAAGCCCCAGACCACCAAAAATAGTTCAATTCATTGTAAAAGGGGTATCACTGCTTAAGGTTAAAAAGATTATTTTATTGAAAACTCGTCCTTCTGAAAAAAAAAATGCATCCAAAGAAATTTATATTTGAAACCACTTGGTGTAAATGGAACCTTGCTCTGGGAAAACAGGGCGTAATGCATGTGCATAAAGTGACATCCCAGATTAGCCTGTGCAGTCTCCATTGGCTAATAAGGGACACATTTTCCGCTTTTATGGAATTTTTGGTTAAAAGGAAGTCTTTTCTTAACAAAAATCCAAGAAATCCAGGCTAATCAGGGACAACGCTTAACCCTTTGCATGCTGGGAAATTTGTCGTCTGCTAAAATGTTGTCTGCTAAATTTCTTAAATTAGCATTTTCTTTGATTTTTTTTCAAAGAATACTATCAGAATAGCAAACAGTTTGGATCCTGATGAGACGCCACGTTCTGTGGCGTCTCATCTGGATCCAAACTGTTTGCAAAGGCCTTCAAAATCCGGTTCCAGCGCTCAAAGGGTTAATGCACATGCATTTAGCCCCGATTTCCCAGGGCAAGGCTTTTTTTATGGTTAATTCAGCAAAAGATGTCGCCAGGAAATGTCTGGAGAAATATGAATATGCAAGTCACAACAGTCTGTTACTGACTGGGCTGACCATGGCCCTGTTTGCCGGCTGATTTAGGGGCAGATTTAGGGGCCTCCCCTTTTTTAGACACGGCTGAAAATGCAAGTGGCAAACTGGTGAGGAAACAGAACAAGTCCACAGATGGGATTGGAGCAACTGTTAGCCCTTTCCCGCTAAGATTGGCATTTCGACCCATTGGTAGTCCATAAGAAAACCAAATTAAATCAAGGACCTTTCTCTTCTCAATTGATTAAAGTTTGAATTAGGCTTAGTTTCCAACCCTTAGATACAGATGAGCAACAAACTGCATTAAACCTACTGCATTAAACCTTAACAGACTGCAAGTGACTTGCAGGCTCTTCTGGTTTTAAGTTGGTTGCATATTGCAGTTAACACTTTGCTTCTGAGCGGGAAAGGGTTAAAACAAAGGAACATACACCATCAGAAAGATATGACGAGAAAATAGCTAATGACAATTTATATTTCACAAACATGCGTTAATTTTACGACAACAATACCAAGCATTATGTATTGAAGAAGTTAGTTCATTAACAAGATAACATTTAATCATTAGTAGTAACATAAATTATATTAATCATTTTTATGATTGAGTAGGCATATTTTTGCATTGTACAAGAGTTTAGCTTACATAACATCAATATCAAGGATGTATCACAGACCACCAAAGGAAAACATAATCTATATGACCTTGCTCTGGGAGAATGAGGCTTAATGCATGTGCATAAAGTGTAGTCCCAGATAAGCATGTGCAGAACGTGGTCTGCATAGGTAAATCAGGGACAACACTTTGGCCTAAACTGGTTTTTTACAAGATAAATCATTATTTTTTAACAAAAAAAAAGGATAAAAGTGGAGTGTAGTCCCTGATAAGCCTGTGGAGGCACAGACTGCACAGGCTTATCTGGGACAACACTTTCTACAAATGCATTAAGCCCCATTTTCCCAAAGAACAAGGCTCATATTAAGAAAACTAAAGACAGACACAGTAACTTATAATCCCCCTTATTTGAAACCATCACCACTTGGTTACGTTTGTTGCTACATAGAGAATACATACCTGTTGCCTCTACTGCAATAACAATAACAGACTTAACATTATCACTTACATTTTTTTTTAATGTGGATGGCAACAAACATACAAATGCTTGAATATTAAAAAAATAACAAAATTTGGATTTTTTTTATTTGAATACCTGTTTCTTTATTTGTTGGTGGTTTTTATAAAAGAGTATTAAGTACATAAAATGCAACTATTACTCTTTAAATACGCACAATCCATGGCACCTATGGATCTCAAGGACACAGGATAGGTGTCACTATCGACTTTACAACCAACTGTTGTGCTTGTTGACATTTTGCTGTAACTTATAATCCTAAAGATGAAAGTGTCAACCTCGGTCTATTATCAAGCCCATAATGCAAAATAAAGTTAAGTTAAACATGCTTTTCGGCCACTATCGTTAATCATTTTCAAAACTGTGTAACTGTCAACAAATTTACAACTGTTCTTGCATCGGCCCTGTTATACCTGCTCGTCAAAAGGCAGCCATTTTTTTAGCTAATAATGTAAGATAACAGCATTAGAACTCCAGAAGAACAATCTGATTGGTTAACAAACTTGGTAAATGCCTGCAAACATTACCACCAAGTTTCATGATGATGTGGTGTAAACTATCAGAGCTAGATAAAAGACAAGGTCAATTTTTCTACTTTTTAGAATCCAAGGGAAATAATTCAGACATGCTTATAGTGATCTGGCTGGTTATCAATCTGACCAAAACATTATTTACTTAACATTATTAATACCAAGTGATCTGATTGAAACTATTAGAGTTATTTAGTGGACATTGTTTTCCTGGACAAACCATCCAACAGGTTGTTTCCATAATTTGCACCGTTTTTGTTTTAACAGGCGTATAAAAAACAAACAAACAAAAACAAAAATCAAACAAATAATTCCAGTCATGCCACACCACCTGGTTTTGCCGGGGTTTTCCCCGTTTTGGGAGGTATGTCCGATCTTCCCGCTGAGATGCAATATGTCCAGGTCAATAAGAATAATAAATAATACAGAACAGATTGAACAATAAACCCTTATTTATTCCTGTTAACAACAATACCCATTGTGAACGTCTCAAAGCGGGGCAGTAATTAAACCTGATAAGCCATTTATAGATGATTTGTAACACATTTGTGCATAATACCGACTGAGGTTTAGCCCTTTGCATGCTGGGAAATTTGTCGTCTGCTAAAATGTTGTCTGCTAAATTTCTAAAATTAGCATTTTATTTTATTTTTTTCAAAGAATACTATCAGAATAGCAAACAGTTTGGATCCTGATGAGACGCCACGTTCTGTGGCGTCTCATCTGGATCCAAACTGTTTGCAAAGGCCTTCAAAATCCGGTTCCAGCGCTCAAAGGGTTAGATATGCACATATCATCAGTGAGAACAATCTGTTTGTTTGTAAGTGCAGACAAATGCACGTTGACTTTTCACATAAATTGACCTACTTTTGCCAAATTTTCAGAAAAACGTTTGTACATGTGCCATTTAATTTAAATTTATTTGTTGATTGAATGTTACAATTAAATCACAACAATGCCGGTGGCTCTCACATGATGTTATGATGTACACATCTAACATGAGAATACTGCAGTCTCGCTTGGATGTCAAATAGAGGTTTCTAACATGAGAATACTGCAGTCTCGCTTNGGGGGGGGGGGGAGAGTGGTGCCTTGAAAGGTTTAAACCAGATAACACATACATCACTGTTAGCTATCACACTTTGATGTTGTGCTTCTTCAAATGAAAATAAATTGAGCCAAACTATGGGAAAACTGGGCCTAATGCATGCACGAAGTGTCGTCCCACATTTGTCTGTTCAGTCTGGACAGGCTAATCAGGGACAAAACTTTCCGCTTTTATGGAATTTTTTGTTTAAAACGGGTCTCTTGTAAACAAAAATCCATTGTAAACGTAAAGTGTCATCCCTGATTAGCCTGTATGGACAGGCTTATCAGGGACAAAACTTTCCGCTTTTATGGAAACTATTTTTACAGCAGGTCTCTTCTTAACAAAAAATCCAGTGAAGACAGAAAGTGTCGTCCTTGATTAGCCTGTGCAAATGACACTTTATGCACATGCATTAAGCCTAATTTTTCCAGATTGCATGTCACATGTTGTTTAACAGGATGTTTTGAGACCCACCTTGCGGACTGTCCTGGAAGTAGCGGTGGTAGAACAGCTGCAGCGAGAAGTCTCGAGACAACGACACAAAGTCAGTCTGGAAATAAAGGAAATATCACATCAGGTAATGTTGTCAGTCTGGAAAATTCTTTGAGACAATGTTGTAAGAGCAGAAAATTAATTGAGGCAATAATTGCATCCTGGAATAGAGGGGAATATCATACGAGACAAAGTTGTCATCCTGGTATAGATTGGAATATCATATGAGAAAATATATGGTGGCATACATAACAAAGTCAAGGCTTTCATGCACCTGGAAGATCTTGAGTGCCTCCAGTGGGAGCTCCATGAGATCTGGGTCAGCCAGGAGAATGGCGTACTCCTGGGGAGGGGCAGGAGGCTCTTTGGGCTCGCGCCCTGCCTTGTCCGTCGTGCTGGTTGATGGGCTTGTGGTGGGTGGGCTGAAGCAGAAAACTGGGCTTCATGAATGTGCATACAGTGTCATCCCAGATTAGCAGTCCACACAGTCCATTGGACGTCACTTTCCGCTTTTGCATTATATATTTTTTCATTTAAGGTGAAAAGCCACTCTAGGCGAAGAGTGTCATCCCTGATTAGCCTGTACAAACTGCACAGGCTAATCTGGGACAAAACTTAACGCACATGCATTAACCCTTTGAGCGCTGGAACTGGATTTTGAAGGCCTTTGCAAACAGTTTGGATCCAGATGAGACGCCACAGAACGTGGAGTCTCATCAGGATCCAAACTGTTTGCTATTCGGATAGTATTCTTTGAAAAAAAATTGAAGAAAATGCTAATTTTAGAAATTTAGCAGACGACATTTTAGCAGACGACAAATTTCCCAGCTTGCAAAGGGTTAAGCCCAATTTCACCTAAGCGTGGCTCAAATGCAATACAACAACTCGAGGGGTGAACGGAAGACTGTTGTAACTCATATTAAATAAAGTAGGAGATACGACAGTTTTCCGTTCAGCCCTCGTACTGTAGTGTTGTTATTGTATGACTCACAGTAGTACGCCGTCTAGCTGCTGTGTGATGGGTTTCAGGTACATCTCAATAGACATAACCAGGTCTCTAAACTCGTCCTGCAGGAGTCGCTCTTCCTTCTCCCCATCCTCAATCAGCGACTGAAATAGCACGACAAATATATCACAAGCGAAATATCATAAGAGAAATAGAGCGACTAATATATCACGAGCGAAATATCATGACTGATGTGCCATCGACTAATATATCACAACTGAAATATCACGACTGAAATAGCATGACTAATATATCACGCGCGAAATATCATTAGAGAAATATAAAAAAAAATAAAGTGTCATCCCAGATTAGCCTGTGCAATCCGCACAGGCTAATCAGGGATGACACTTTCGCCTACACTGTATTTTTGTCAAGAAGAGATCTTCGTGAAAAGAAAAATTCCATAAAAGCGGAAAGTGTCATCCCTGATTTACACACATGCATTAAGCCCACTTTTCCAAAATACCATTAATGCACAGTTTATCTGCAAAGGACTACAGCTTCATCATGAAGTGACTAATACCCACAAACTGCTATGTCAGCCATAAAGAGGGCCAATTACTCTTTGTGGACAATTTGGATGAAAAAGTGTATTTTATGGAGTCATTTGGAAAAATATATACTTTTTGAGATTGGGAATGGGGCTTTATTTAAGTCCAAAGCTTGATAAACAAGCAAATTCTTAGAATTGATATCCCCCGCAACATATATTTTGTTTAAGGATGGGTGCAAATCGGACAGATGAACGTACTACTATACAAAGGGCCATTATTCCGTTATAAACAGATGTTGTACAATGCCATTTGGCGTGCATCATCGTCTTATCCATATATATACTCATACCAAGTTTCAATGAAATACGCCAAAGCACTTCCAAGATATTGCTCCGGACACAAGAGTTCCGGACGGACGGACGGAAGGACGGATGGACGGACGGACGGACAACGCCAAAACAATATCCCTCCGCCTCTGGCGGGGGATAAAAAAACACTGCATTCTTATGACCTATTTGAAGTTTTAATTTTATTGCTGAAGAAATGTGAAGGAAAATCTAGAAACTGACCAAAAGACTGACAAAGTGACTCGTAATATATACTCTCTTCCTTCAGATTGTAACAAATGATTATTCTATCACCTACACCAAAGGCTTATGACATAAAACATGTGTCTTAGAGCAAAGATGCCCCAACATTCCACTCGTGTCTCAAAACTCGGCTTATGCAAAACAAAACAAGCTTTTTTTGGCCAGCTTTTACTTTTTTACTTTTGACCACCAAGGGTGTTCTTGACCTCTGAGAGATTGGAAGGGTTTATACAAGAGATATTCAATCTCCTCATGGTAGTCATTGTGAAATGTTTTCTAACAATTGCATGATGAATGACATAGTAACAGCCTAATTGCAAAATTCGACCTTTGACCTCTAAATGTGACCTTGACCTCTGTGGTAGGAAGACAAGTATGACACACAAAATGCCATCTCCTCATGGTGGTCATTAGCTGTAAGTTATTTCAAACAAGCATCATAAATGAAAGTTTCAATCCGGAAAAGCAGTTTAAGGCCCAATTTGACCTTCAAAGAAACAAGGCCAGTGTTAAACGCAACATATTGTTGTATAATTGCATGTGTGCTCAGCTATTTTAAAATTCATTAATACATAACAAAGTCAGAAAGGAATATTCAAACTGTTTTCTGGTGAAATTTCACCCTAAAGAGTTACCTAAACCTTTGAGGTAGTGGGGCATAAGTGTCGTATTCTGAGAAAACTGGGCATAATGCTTGTGCGTAAATTGTCATCCCAGATTAGCCTGTGCAGTCCGCACAGGCTAATCAGGGACTACAATTTCCGCTTGTATGGATTTTTTTTCGTTTAAAAAATGTCTCTTTTTAGCGAAAATCCAGTAAAGGCGGAAAGTGTCGTCCCGGATTAGCCTGTGCGGACTGCACAGGCTAATCTGGGACGACACTTTACGCACATGCATTATGCCCAGTTTTCTCAGAACGCGACTCAATAGAATATTTACACTTTGTAAGATACTAAGTGCCAAATAAAGCTTATGTTCATCTTTGATCAGTTAATTATAAAACTATCACATTTAAAATATCTTTATGTTAAATTAAACTACCACGCAATTGTTAAAACTACTAAGTTATATATTGTAGTACAAACATGCATTGAAAACCTGTTTAAACAAAACAGTTTTAATCAAAGTTAAATGTGCTAATAATTAACATATTCTACTACAATAACAAACACTTTCACTTTAAATGTTAAGTACCTTCGAAAAAAGAATTTTCAACCACCACTCTTTCAACCTTTTAGTTCTGCATATATCTGGTTCATTTTAATCAACTGTGCATCTAGACACATGTTCCACTTTACCAAATAGCAATTTTTATTTACAAACCATAGCCAATTGTGTATTTTAGTTTTTATGCAAACTTTTATATTTGACCCGCGTCATGTGAAAATGTGTATCATGCCCATGCATTTGCGAAGTCTGGTCAGGATCTGCCCTGTTAGCTGTAAGTCTTGCAAGATTTTGTGGTCTCATTGTGTCGTGTTCTGAGAAAACTGGGCATAATGCTTGTGCGTAAATTGTCATCCCAGATTAGCCTGTGCAGTCCACACAGGCTAATCAGGGACGACAATTTCCACTTTTATGGATTTTTTTTGTTTAAATGGTGTCTCTTCTTAGGGAAAATCCAGTTTAGGCGGAAAGTCTCGTCCCTGATTAGCCTATGCGGACTGCACAGGCTAATCTGGGACGACACTTAAAGCACAAGCATTATGCCCAGTTTTACTCAGAACACGACTCTTATTAGCGAACATTATGACTCCATAGAGTATACCGCTGCAGAGGCATATTTGGAGCCACACTGTTTGGTTTTTTCTAAGACCCATTTTCGCACAAAGCGGCTCAAAATATACTTAGAAGTGTAGGACAATGTGGCAAAATGTAACAACCAAGCATGCCATCATAACAATAGAAGAAGATGAAATTAAAACATGCAAAATGCAACTATTGTGGTTATTTATGAATATTTTTCTCAGTATTCAAAATGTTAATGCACTTGTTCGACTCGGTAAGTTGTTTCACTTTAACTGTCTTAAAAACGGGTGAGTGAAAACAGCTGTTACCTGATAATAATAAAATAATTCTTCATTTAACAAAGTTATGTTTCCCATTATTATGACAATCATATTTATTAAACATAAATTTATAAACCAAAAATGTGGTTACTTAAGTCATTGACCACATATTATAGTAAGTGTTATGTTTTATAACATATTTGAGACTGAAAACACATTCATTTAACAAACAAGCTAAGCTCAGAACAACACAGGTTAGATCTAGACCGCTGGCAGCATGAGCTGTATGGGTCGTAATGCATGTGCGTAAAGTGCCGTCCCAGAATAGCCTGTGCAGTCCGCAGAGGCTTATCAGGGACGACACATTCCGATTTGATGGTCGTCTCTTCTAAGCAGAATCCAGTAAAGGCGAAAAGTGTTGTCCATGATAAGCCTGTGCATACTGAACAGGCTAATCTGTGATGACACTTTATGCACATGCATTAACCCTTTGAGCGCTGGAACTGGATTTTGAAGGCCTTTGCAAACAGTTTGGATCCAGATGAGACGCCACAAAACGTGGCGTCTCATCAGGATCCAAACTGTTTGCTATTCTGATAGTATTCTTTGAAAAAAAATCAAAGAAAATGCTAATTTCAGAAATTTAGCAGACAACATTTTAGCAGACGACAAATTTCCCAGCNAAAAATTGCGATCGACATGTATTTAGCGCAACAATCGCGGACGTCTTTCGACCTCGCTTAGACATTTTTTATTACGCACCGTTATAGAAACTGAAAGTACAGACGCTTTACAAACACACGCACGTCGTAAATATTTTGGTCAGACGCTCAATTTGCTATGAAATTTAGTCCGCATAGCGTTTGAATAACTCCGACTGTTTTGCTCTTCCGTTTGTGTAACGACTTTCTTTTGCGTTCATGAGTGGCCATTTTAATTATTTCAGAAAATGAAAGTAGAAATCGGACGGGTCTACGAATAATTACAATAATACCCCAAAGAGTGATAACCGCTGGAAAGACTGCCTTCTTTTCTTCACAGGACGGCATATAACTATCCGGTACATTTTTGTACGGAAAATAACCAGTCTAAAAATACGCCCGGTATTCATAAGAATTGCGTTTCGTGACGCAAGTTTTTTTACGGGAATAACGTTATTAAATTTGTATTTGCGTTTTTGTACGCTTTATTTTGAATTTAATTACGTTTTTGGTTATTTTAATTGCGTAATAACGCAAATATGCTTGTTATCTATAGCGCTGACCCCTACCTTGGGTTTATTCCCCCTACCTTGGGTTTATTCCCCCTACCTTTGGTTTATTTCCACTACCTTGGGTTTATTCCCCCTACCTTGGGTTTATTCCCCCTACCTTGAGTTTATTACCCCACCTTGGGTTTATAACCCCTACCTTAGGTTTATTCTCAGTACCTTGGGTTTATTACCCCTATCTTGGGTTTGTTCCCCCTACCTTGGGTTTATTTACACTACCTTGGGTTTATTTCCCCTACCTTGGGTTGATTACCCCTACATTGGGTTTATTCCCCATACCTTGGGTTTATTACCCCTACCTCGTGTTTATTACCCCTACCTTGGGTTTATTCCCCATACCTTGGGTTTATTACCCCTATCTTGGGTTTATTCCCCCTACCTTGGGTTTATTTCCTCTACCTTGGGTTTATTACCCCTACCTTGGGTTTATTACCCCTACCTTGGGTTTATTCCACATACCTTCCATTTATTTCCCATACCTTGAGTTTATTTCCCCTACCTTGGGTTTATTACCAATACCTTGGGTTTATTTCCCCTACCTTGGGTTAATTTCCCTTACCTTTGATTTATGACCCATACCTTAGGTTTATTTCCCATACCTCGGGTTTATTTTCCCTACCATGGATTTATTTCCCCTACCATGGATTTATTAACCCTACCTTGAGTTTATTTCCTCTACCTTGAGTTTATTACCCCACCTTGGGTCTATTCCCCCTACCTTGGGTTTATTTCCCCTACCATGAGTTTATTTCCCCTACCATGAGTTTATTACCCCTACCTTTGGTTTATTACCCCTACCTTGGGTTTATTTCCCCTACCTTGAGTTTATTTTCCCTACCCTGGGTTTATTTCCCCTACCTCGGGTTTATTACCCCTACCTTGAGTTTATTTTGCCTTCCTTGGGTTTATTACCCCTACCTTGGGTTAATTACCCCTACCTTGAGTTTATTACCCCTACCTTGGGTTTATTTCCCCTACCTTGGGTTTATTACCCCTACCTTGAGTTTATTTTCCCTACCTTGGGTTAATTACCACTAGCTTGAGTTTATTTCCCCTACCTTGGGTTTATTGCCCCCTACCTTGCATTTATTAGCCATACCTTGGGTTTGTTGCCCTTCATGCTATCGTCAAGGTTTTCCAACATCTTGCGTCTCATGGCTGCCTGGGACCGCTGGTACTCCTGCTTCACCAGCAGCTGCTGCACGTTCTGTCGATGACTGCGACACTTCAACTGAAGGGCCTCCAACTCAGCCCTGCTGGTCTCCATGCCAACAATCTTGGCTCTACTTGGGGCTGAAATTTAATAAATGTGGCTATGCAAGTGCGTAAAGTGTCATCCTAGATTAGCATGTGCAGTCCACACAGGCTTTTCAGGGACAACACTTTCCACTCGACATCATTTTCGTTTAGAAGAGACTTCCATTAAACAAAACAGTCCATAAAAGTGGAAAGTGAAGTCCCTGATTAGACTGTGTATTGCACTTTACGCACTTTCATTAAAACCTGTTCTCCTAAAGTGCAGCTCAAATTGTTCCCCAACTATGCAAATGGTGTTGTTAGAATATTAAGTGAATTTGCTCTTCAAAACAGATAAAAAAAAATCATGTAGTAGAAGTTTTATTCTTGTTAATTTGCATACTCAATCATGATTCATTTTAGTCAAAACACCATTCTTATTGTGTATAATATATGTGTATATGATTTACATTTCTAATTGCTGTTACAAACCAAAATCCTATATATGATAACAATGTAAATGTTCTACTTTATAATCATAAAATAAATATTGTTTTAAGTCATTAATTTTCACACATAAATACTTTTTTGTTAATACTAGAAATGGTTATGAATGTGTTCTTGCACTCAATAAGGCTAAATAAAAAAATAGGTCCGTTACCGGTAGCCCGACCGTGTCTCCAGAATCGGCGCCGACCCTCAACTTTTTATTGGGGTCGCCAAAAAAAAATAAAAAATGTTTATTTTCGGTTTTTTCGGTTCATTTCTCCATTCTAGTACCAGAAAGACAAAAAAAAATAAAAAAAATCCCTACCTACCGACCCTGTTTTTTTTCCCAAGTAGACTGGAAACGGACCTATTTTTTTTTTGGCCTAATCAATCAACTACATAGACAACCGCAAATATATATTTATATGCTGAGTGGTGTTATATATGAGCCCAATCTGTGAAAATGGGGTTTGATGCATGTGTGTAAAGTGTCATCCCAGATAAGCCTGTGCAGTCTGCACAGGCTAATCTGGGACGACAATTTCCGTCTAAACTGGATTTTCGTCAAGAAGAGTCTTCCTTTTAATGAAAAATAATTAATTACGCACATGCATTAAACCCCCCTTTTAACAGAGCAAGGCTCATATATAACAACACTCAGCAGAAGTTGCAAGTTAATTTTCAATCAAAAACAACGAAGCTGTCACATCAGCGGCTGATGACTGTGGCAAGCACTCAACTTGAGATCCAGGAAAACTGGGCTAAAAGCATGCGCGTAAAGTGTTATCCCAGATTAGCCTGTGCAGTCCGCAAAGGCAAATCAGGGTTGACACTTTCTGATTTTATGGAATATTTTGTTATGGCGGAAAGTGTTGTCCCTGAATAGCCTGTGCAGTTTGCACAGGCTAATCTGGGACAAAACTTAACGCACATGCATTTAGCCCAGTTTTCCAGTACTCGGCCCATTCTATTTCTCACATCTACAACTTCAGCACAATCAACAATCTGCCAAGGGACAGCAGTCAATGGACAACTGATAATAATCAAGTCAATTACGATATGAGCCTTGCCCAAGGGACAGCAGTCAATGGACAACTGATAATAATCAAGTCAATTACGATATGAGCCTTGCTCTCGGAAAACTGGGCTTAACGCATCTGTGTCAAGTGTCGTCCCAGGTAAGCCAGTGAAGCCCACCAGGTTTATATGGGAAGACACTTTCTGCCTAGATTGGATTTTTGTTTAGAAGAGACTTCCTTTAAAAAAAAAACTCCAAAAAAGCGAAAGGTGTTGTCCCTGATAAGCCTGTACCAATGCATAGTCTAATCTTGGACAACGCTTTACGCACATGCATTAAGCCAAGTTTTCCACAAGCGATGCTCATATCAGCAACACACGCCTATTGTAGTAGCTCAAAAACACAAAAATAGCAAAATAATTACGCTGCTGCTGATTCCCTGTAAAAAAAGTAACCACAGAGATGCATTATTAACTGATATTATGACACCCATACATGTACGATATTAACAACTTTTAATAAAAAAAAAAAATATTTCCTTTAATCCCCCCCCCCTTTGAACATTTTTGCCTCACTCTGGGAAAACGAGGTTTAATGCATGCATGTTAAGCATAGTTCCAGATTAGCCTGTGCAGGCCACACAGGCTCATCAGGGACAACACTTCCGCTTGTTATTCAATTTTTTGTTTAAATAGTGGTCTTTTCAAGAAATATCCAGTTAAAGAGGAGAGTGTCATCCCTGATAAGCCTGTGCGGACAAACATGCTAATCTGGGACAACGTTTTTGCCAAATGCATTAAGCCCCGTTTTTCCAGAGCGCTGCTAAATTATTGACTACTCCTACGCTTAAAAGGACAAAACTGGAAATCTACATCAACTTTTGCATTTTATATTACAACATTTCGCACATATAATTCAAAACACATGTTATATTTATTTTAAGGCATATTGAAAGTGAAAATTGTGATCCACATTTATTTTCTTGGTATTTACAGTGAGACAATTCTGTGCATTTTGCATGCTGGAACAGTTCTCTTTTTTACAATATTCAATTTACCAAGAGAAGTGGCTATTTCATCCTTTACCATGTGTGAAGGCTCCACTATATCATCACTGCCTTAAAGTATGAACACCGCATAGAATTCTACACTATTAAGTTTTAAATATTGGTTCCGATATTGAAATCTAAAGTGAATACAACGATTCCATGATATACCCTTAACAAGAGAACCGTCAAGCCGATGCCAACGCTCGGCTGTGGGTGCTTGGATTTTGTTTTTTGACCTATGACCTTGAAGTTCATCATTGACCTTGACCTTTCACACTCAAAATGTGCAGCTTCATGAGATACACATGCATGCCAAATATCAAGTTGCTATCTTCAATAATGCAAAAGTTATGGCCAATGTTAAAGTTTTCGGACGACGACGACGACGTGGAAGACGAGAGGGCTATGACAATACCTCGGGTTTTGTTCGAAAACAGCCGAGCTTAAAATGACAGGAAACATGCATTTGTATCAAATTGATAGGCAGTTCAAATAAATATAAATAAAAATTGTATTCTCATATATAAATTATAAAAAAATAAGTTTTTATTACATTAACTTTAATCAAGTAAACTGCATATTAATTTGAAATAAAAAAGCATTTGTGTCTGACTTAAGCATTTAGAAGTTAAGTAAACATCATTTAAAGAGATAAGACTTTAAATACCTGAAACGAAAGCCAGGCCATCCATTTAGGAAGATTTCATGGGTAACAATTTGGAATGTTTATTCAATTACAATTATTGTCTTGATTTGTTTTCTTATCATTTAAGTTCCATAAAACTTTCATTAGTTAACTTATTTTCCAAACCCAACCAAACAGACTCTAAAATGCCCATACTTGGTAGTCTGTTATGCACCAACCACCTTCTTGTCAGCCCCTTTCTAGTCCCCTACCTGGTACAGTCTGTTTAGCCCAGCCCCTATTCTACTTCCCCCCATGCTCCCCACCCCTTTTCTAGGCCTCATCTCTTGGCCCCTACCTGGCACAGTCTGTTTAGCCCAGCCCCTATTCTACTTTCCCCCCATGCTCGCCACCCCTTTTCTAGGCCCCATCTCCTGGCCCCTACCTGGTACTGTCTGTTTGGAACCAGCCTCTTTCTGTTTTCCACCTGCTACTCCGATCTGACTTTTTGATTTTTCGAGAACAGCTCCGTAGAGGAAGTTCCTATTACATCAATAAAATAGAGCAAATGAGAAACATCAGGTGAAATAAAATAATTGTAAGTAACATCAGGTGATATATAATAATTGTAAGTAACATCAGGTGATATATAATAATGATAATTAACATCATTTGAAATCAAATAAGCATAAGTAACATCAGGTGAAACAAGAAACGGTCGGAGACGGGTGATGCTCCCCAAAGGTTTTTTGTCACAATATTGCACTTTATCCTACAGCTAAATGATTTTATAGAACATAATAGGAGCCATACAGAAAAGATAAGGCTTATCCCACACCTATGTTTCTCCCACACCTAGTCATGTGTGGAGGAGGGTCATATTACTCGGAATCAACTATAAAGTATTCATTTTTAGTAAAATCAAATCAGATTCAACAAAACAAACAATTTGATACCAAGATGTAATATATTTTAAACACAAAATGCAACACAACCAGCAAAAGACATTTTTTACAAATATTAAGCGCGCATGCTCATGACGTCATTATTAACACGTCAAACGACAAAAGTCATTCTTTTCCGGTAAAACTGCAGCTTNTAAACGTATGTGTCGTGTTCTGAGAAAACTGGGCATAATGCTTGTGCATAAATTGTCATCCCAGATTAGCCTGTGCAGTCCGCACAGGCTTAACAGGGACGACAATTTCTGCTTTTATGGAATTTTTCGTTTAAATAATGTCTCTTCTTAGCGAAAATCCAGTTTAGGCGGAAAGTGTCGTCCCTGATTAGCCTGTGCGGACTGAACAGGCTAATCTGGGACGACACTTTACGCACATGCATTTTGTCCAGTTTTCTCAGAACACGACACATAATTCAAATAAGCCTCGCTATGGGAAATTGGGGTTAAATTCATGTGCATAAAGTGTTGTCTCAAACTGCACAGGCTAATCAGGGACAACACTTTTCACCCAATCTAGATTTTCACTAAGAAGAGACTTCCTTAAAATTGCAAATACCATAAAAGTAGAAAGTGTCTCTGCTAAGCACTGTACAGGACAATCTGGAACGACACTTTTAGCACATGCATTAAACCCCATGTTCCCATAGCGAGGCTAAAATACATAACAACAGTGGCACATAACAACAAAGGCACATAACAACAGTGGCACATAACAACAGTGGCACATAACAACAACTTGGCATTCAAATATAAAAAACAACTCAAAATCAGTTAAATTCAAATCTTGAAATGTGCTATGCATTAGAATCGTACATTTATCTTCAATAACCCTTTTAGTGGGCCAAACTGAGCTTGGTTATCAAAATAAAATAAGCTTGGCTCCTAAAGTATAGTTTCCTGTTTTAAAAATTAATGTTCACCATAAAACACAATTTAGAGTTGATTTATAGGATGTTTGCCAAAAAGCAACACATTCTGGTCGAATGGTCGAACGTTTCATGTGATATTCATTCTCTATACATAGAGAATAATAAACAAGACATGTTTTTGTCAGAAACACAATGCCGCTTTGATTTTTTTTGTTGACTTTTGACCTTGAAGGATGACCTTGACCGTAAACCACTCAAAATGCAGCTCCATGAGATACACATGCATGCCAAATATCAAGTTGCTATGATCAATATTGCAAAAGTTATGACCATTTTTCAAAACCTAAACGCAAGTGTGACGGAATTTCAGAAGGACAGACATACAGACGGACGGACAGACAGACGGACAGTGCGATCACAATATGCCACCCTACCGGGGGCATTAAAAGCTGTAAATAACAGCCTCCCCAAAATCATCGTGCTTCTAAAATGGAAATTAGCTGGAGAGAACATAAACAATTTCTATTGATCACGAAAAATGACCCTGTGCTTGAAATGTTCAAGGTTCAAAATAAAAAAGTCCAGAGTTATAACGTTTTTGCATATTTGCTATATGCTCTGCACATGTTGCGTTTAAATTAAAATTTGAATACTAGATAAACAAGCAAATTCGTTGATTTGATATGCCCCGCCAAACTAGAGCTTTGTCACAGACGTCAGCATTTTTTAAAGATAAAAAGGGCCATTACTCCATTATTAACAGATGAAGTACAATGCCATTTGGCGTGCATCATCCTCTTATCCATTTATATACTCATACCAAGTTTCAATCAAATCCGTCAAAGCACTTCCAAGATATCGCTCCGGACACAAAAGTGCTGGACGGACAGAAGGACGGACGGAAGGACGGACGGAAGGACGGAAGGATGGACGGACAACGCCAAAACAATATCCCTCCGCCTTTGGCGGGGGATAAAAAATCCGTAGCATTTGCAGGAAAATGATGAAAGGCAGATAATTTACGGAAGTAAAACATAAACAAAATGTACGCGATCAGATGTTTTTGTCAGGTTTGCTGCACCAAAAAATCTTAAAATAAAATTAAAATAAATTAGTTTTTGTATTGTGCCCAAATAGTCCATTTTGCTTGACTCTGATTTTTTTAAGCATAGTTATTTTTCTGTTTATTTTGGTTTAGTGTACCTATTTTACAACAACGTGATAATTTTTTGTTAAACAATTATAAGTACAAAATGGCAGCATTTAATAAGCTGAATGCATTTGAAAGAAATGTTCCACAAATATGTACACAATAAGTGTATTATTCTGCTAACTGAGCCCACCTATGATAATATTGAAAATGAAATAATTTTATTTAATGCTTTCCGGTGGTTTAAAGAGAAAATCNTGAGACATGTCTGAATCCTCGATGCATCTCATTTGTAAGTAAGAGGACTATGCAACATATTATGGTGTATAAATGCCTGACACTGATGTGATCCAGCTAGAATACAAAAAAAAAGAGAAAGGCAGACCTGTTTTTGAAATACAGAAGTGAAATGGATGATGAGAATCATGTCAGGAGATCACAGTTCTTCAAAATTTGGGAACAGTACTTTCCCCACCTTAAAATAAAGAAGACAAACTTGTTCTCTAAGTGTTCCTCCTGCACAAAACTAGGAAAACAACTGGAAAAACTGCATGTGCCATCACTAGAGCACAGATCATACAGCGAATAGATGATCACAATCAATTCCAGATGATGGAAAGAACCTACTACAATAGAAAAAGGAGGAAAAGCAGATTGGAGCCTACGCCCTATCTATCTATGATAATAGATGAGATGGATCAGTCGAAAACAAACCTTGCACATTTTACTGGAAGACTACCAAAGAACATTAGGACGGCGGATCTGCTGAAAACCCATGTTACTGGAGTAATAAACCATGGACACGGCGGTTTCCACACCTTTATTAACCTCAACGAATACCCTCACAATCCGAACCTCACCATAAATGTCCTTCTTTAAAGGTGCTGAAAATTACTGCTGACACTTATGACAACACATCATCGCCTACATTTTTCATTCAGACTGACAATTGAGGACGTGAAAACAAGTCTGAAGTGAGCCCAAGCATAAAAATAAAAAGCTTTAAGCTTGTTGGATATCAAAAGTGCACTAAAAGGAACTTATGCATGTGGACGTCAATGTTTAAGCAAAACAGACTTTACAATTGCAAGAGAAACAAGAAGACAATTTTGAATAAATTCAAGAAATGTAGAATGAAAGATTTTCCGACATGGATTATTAAGGAGCAGGAAAATTGCAGAAACGGGGCTAAGGAGTCAAGTCTTCCTTTATATTGCGTCAGTAAGGGGGGTGAATGACCGGTCTTTCATGATTGCGTGAGACTGGTGTGAGGAATGGTTTCATGGGAGATAAGTCAGGGTGACCGAGGAATTAGGTGAGGAAATTGACTTATATAAATGCCCCAAATGCAGGTCGGGTTAACAAGTAGTAGTAATGGGCGTACAAGCCACGTGAGGAAAGTGTGGTTGTGAAGCCATACACAAATAACTTGGTTTTGCTCTGTTGCAGGATGGCTGGTGTGGGTATATCGCGTTGATGGCCGGGATATCTTCTCAGAGGTAGAAGAGGCCAACGCAAAGGGAGTGCTGTGGGTTGTCGCGAAGATCGTGAATTTGAATAACATTTGTGAAATATGTGTGTATATGTTTCAACATGTATATTTGTTAAATGACTCCGGTCTCTCAGTATGGTTATGTAATATATGCTCCGGTATGCTGTCATCAGTGTAAATTTTGTTTTTCTTGTTTTTCACGTTAAAATTGCTTGGCGGGATTTTTTTTATATATATAGTGAGATTGTAAAGATTTCACTTCAGAGCTAAAATTTAGGACAACATGATTTCCATCATAAATGTTCTATGTCGAAAATACAGTGTTATATTCAAGTTGAATGTTATTCAGGATTAATTAAAATTGAAATTAGAATTTTTCAGTGTTTTGTGTTTTATTTCAAATAATTAAAGCTCTCAAAAGTCTTCCTTGTGGTCGGACCCAGGATTTGGTGGTGAAGCTAGGGACAATGCGGCCATTAGATCATGATCGCATCCAGGCTGTGGTGAAGGGCCAGGTTGGTCTTGCCCGTAGTAGGGTAAGCTTAGCTTTGTGGCGGCGGTGAGGAAGTATGGTCCTCAGATCCTCAGTAATGAGTTCATCGCGAGGGTTTTTGAGTGCGCCAAAGAAGCAGAGGACCCCTGGAGGGTCAATCTCTGATAGGTCAAGGCGGGGGATGGTGGTGCCCGGGGCAGCCAAAGGGCCGGCTCGGGTACCAGACATGGAGGAGTTTCCGCTCTTGTCGGCAGAGATCAAAGTGGAAGGTAACTCGGCTGGCGAGGCCATCGTCTTCTCTGAGGTTACATGACACTAAATCATTGTGTATTCCTCTGTGGTCCATTCGAAAGTAGTGCCTATTTGTAAAGAGTTCCTTTTCCNTCAATTCAAGCTACTGTCGAATATCCGGGCAGCTATTATAGCTGCTCACCGTCAATCTCTCAAATAGAAGCTAAGTACTTTTTGCCTGTCGTTATAAGGTGAAGGATTGACCCTTGTTTATCATCGTTGTTTGCCATTGGTTATTAATTTGGGCATCATTGGGTATTAAATTTAATTTAGGGAGCTGCGATTCAGATATCCCCTTTTGTTTGCTAGTGTCTATTATTTATAGGAGCTGCAGTGCAGAAATCCCAATTTGTTGGGCGTGAAACGTTGTTTCATGTTTGGCAGTTTTTTGTTGCTTGCCCAGCAGGGTAGAAGGGAACTTGTCATTAATCAATAAGATTAATTTAGATGTGTTTGTTAAAAGTTAACGACATTTTGCAATAAATGTCCCATTCACTCAGATTGGTTTTCTGTACTTTCTTTGTCACTCCGTCCTAATCCCCTGGTGGTGAAAGTCACTATATTAGTGGAATGGCGATTCATAAAACTTTTGATTATTGTGAACTCTGTTCCTGCTTGTTTCTGGAAGATGCGGACATCTATCAGTGTGTTTGCCCACAATGCACTGGTTTATATTCCAGTGGACCAGTTAAAAATCAACATCTGAGATGACCAAAGACATACTTTGAAACATCAGTTCTGCTGAACTATGTTCTCAGATCTTTGACATATTAAAAAGAAACAAGGCGTTAGAGAAGGGACCAATTACTCTAACAATGAACACTGATGGAGTTCCTCTGTACAGTTCGTTGTCTGTCAGCCATTGGCCAGATTTCCTGGTCATAAATGAGTCAGAAACGTTTTTAATGCAGAAATGTTATTGTGTGGGGGATCTGACAGAATAGGGAAGCCTATATTTAAGTCTTTTAACAAACGTCTTACAACAGAGCTGAATTCACTTCGTCAAGATGGAAATAATGTAGACAGGAGATACAATCCTAGAGGAAGTCAATAACTGGCATCCGCTAACAATATTATCTGTTGTGCTGAGACTATAAATAAACTGTCTGTCAAAAAGAGTTACGTACTAGCAAGCTAACCCCTGAATGCTAGGCAAAGAAGATTTATCGACTCCACGGGATGCACTAAAATACATACCTTTTGACAGAGACTTTAAATGATGCCAAGAAAAAATCAAAACTTGATATGTGTGGCTTTCCTGGACCTGGCAAAAGCATTTGACACAGGGTGTCACATCAACACGCCCTGACAAGTGTCACAATGGATCTTCAGGAAAAATCTAGGTCATGGAGATAGTCCCACACAATGGCCAATTTGCCGGTGTTACTTGTGAAAACCCAGGTATTGTTGTTCAAAAAGAAAAAGGACACACACAAACATTTACTGTAGCTGACCTATGTATGCCAAGAACAATCACTTCTATTTTGAATGATACCGATGTAGCAATATGCAGTGAAGTGGAACCAAAAAGGCATCAGAAATGTTTCTTTACTGTTTGATGTAGATCACTTCAATCCAGTTAATGGTGTAGTTCCTGATTACATGCACAGCGTACTACAAGGAACAACAAAAAAACTTCTTATGTTGTGGACATCAAGAACATCAAAAACACGCTCGCATTCCTACCAGACGATGCATTTAAAGGACTGCCGAACCTGATTACATGCACCGTGTACTACAAGGAACAACAAAAATACTTCTTATGTTGTGGACACTACGACCATCAAACAAACGGTCGCATTCCTACCAGACGATGCATTTAAAGGACTGCCGAACCCTGATTACATGCACGGTGTACTACTAGGAACAACAAAAATACTTCTGACGTTGTGGACATGGAGAACGTCAAAAACATGCTTGCATTCCTACCAGACGATGCATTTAAAGGAGTTCCGAACCTAAAGACACTGTAAGTCGTTTTTTTCACAATTTAAAACGCAGTGCATATAACACATGTGTTTTTCAAGACATCCCTACTACATTGGAAACTATATATAACAGAAATAGACAGAAGACTTGGAAAAATGAAGCTGACTGACAATATTAGAAGACTGTCAAGGTCATTTGAGCAGCACCTAAGTTACTGGAAGGCTTCAGAACTTCAGCACTGGCTTTTATTTAACAGCGTGCTGTAATTGCAATGAATTCTGCCACCTGAGTATGGAGAAAACTTGTGCTTGCAATTCATTAAAAACAAAAAAACAATGCTTCTTACATAAAAAGATACTCTTTGTGACTACAGAAGATATACTTGCAAAAAACATGGTTTGAAAAAATGCACTTCTTAATTGAAAAACTATAGAAAAATACGCTTAAAATTGAAAATACAGAAAAAAATGTACTTTAGCACACTGACTTCTGAAAAAAAAAGCAGAATACATACAATTTTCATAAAAAATGCAGAAAAAATAAATTTTAAAGCACATTTTGTTAAAAAAGTGCATTTTATTAATGGAAGGGTCTGATCGACCGCAAACTGCGCGTGATGGTATAGCGGCTGCAAATAACCTTAACAAACAAGAGTACGTTGATACCATCACAGCAACAATTTGGCAGACACTTGACATTTTTAAACTGACGCGCAAAGATTTCACAGAAGAGAATGTCTTTTGTTGTGGCAAGGAAAAAGATTAAGACATGATCAGTTGCGAATGTTGCAGCAAATGTGCACATTTTGCGTGCGTAGGGGTCGACCCAGACAACTAACCGTGGTACTGTTCTACTGAATGCCAAAACAAACAAATCGAACCATACCAGTACTGCAATTGTCGAATAGATATGGGAACAAATGAACCAAAATTGGCTGTGCAGCAGAGGCAACGTGTAAGAAGGTAGAATGGTACCATATGCATTGCATTGATACAGAAAATCCACCAAAAGGTCACTGGTCCTGCATTGATGACTGTCCGAGTATGAGAGGAAAAAGGAGCAAAGTAAAAAAAAAAAGTTTAAGACACCCGCCCAAATGTTGACTTCAAACAGAATTACACCAAATCTATACTTTGGTGCGGTCTTAATTTGTTGTGTCTGGAGATGCTGTTAGAGAAGCGGATGGACATGCAATACTGACTTTTTGGAAGTTTGATCTTGTGAACTTCTTTTGGTACAGACATCCAAAAAACATCATTTTAGCCCATCAACTTCTAGCGGCTGTCAACGGATGGCTACCAGAAAAACTGTTCCATGACCTTATTCACAACACAACTGTGAATTATGCTGTGTAGGGGTGTAGGTCAAAATCTCCCTATGGATTTCATGAATGAGATTTTGAACAGATTGTTCAAAGATTTGCTCAATGCAGCAAAGGGTCGTTACACAGACCTAACGATTCAAAGATGCAGTCAGATTTATCGGTTCGTTAAGTGAGGCATTAGATTCGGTGTTCGATTCCAATGTTATCCAGCACAAAATATATCAACATCGGTACAGGGACTGTAATCGAGACAAAAACGTGAGCAGGATCATTGAGTTCTTGCACAATGAATAACTGTTCACAAATTTACATGTACCTGAGCGTTAATGTTGTGACGTATCCAGTACGGTACGGGCGGTTACAGTAAGTACAGGTTTTACCCTCACTCTAGCGGAAGTGGGGTTTATACATGTCTTTCACGGTCTCTTATGATACAGACTAAGACGAGGCAAGCCGTGCAATTAAAGACTAGTAAGTATTCCCATTCCCAGGCCCAATACAGTGTTATAATAAGGTATCCACTAGGTTTACTTTATTACCATAAGGCATTTCCTGGATATGTTTATAACATTAACCCAAAACAACCAGGTGGACTTGCAACAAAAATCTAACAATTGTCGCTGCGCCTCGAAAGATTTAAGAAAGTGGTGATTAACAGTTGAGAAGAATACCCGCTAAAAGAACAATTGTGAATCAACATGCTTGATAATTATAGTGTTCATAGTTAGTTCTGATTGCACCATGTGTGTCACGTGCAATACTAAGTATGTAAATTGTGCACAGATAAAAAAGTGCACAGATAAAAAATACACTGGAATGCATAATTTTATCAGTTGATTCAATATTTCCGCTTTATATATATTTGCAAGATAATGACAGAAGTGCTTGGATTCTGATAATTCCCAAACCAAAATGAAAGCTTGCGGCAAGCTTGCAGCAAGCTCGCGGCAAGCTTGTGGCAAGCTTGCGAAGCTAAATTATATGATGTACAAGCTTGCNAAGGCCTTCAAAATCCGGTTCCAGCACTCAAAGGGTTAATGCATGTGTGTAAAACGAGTCATCCAAGAATAGCCTGTGCAGTCCACATAGGCAAATCAGGGACAATAATTCGCCTAAACTGGATTTTGGCTAAAAAGATACTTCATTTAAACAAAAAAAAATCCTTAAAAGTGGAAAGTGTCGTCCATGATTAGCCTGTAAGGACTGCACAGCTTATCTGGGGCGACACTTTACGCACATGCATTAAGCACCGTTTTTCCACAGGGCGACTTATATATAGTTTGGGTTAAAATTACAGCAAACAAACTTAAACCCAGGGGGGGGGGGGGCTTACTCTGCCATTGGCTACATAAGCCACAAGCTACAGATTGCATGTACCACATTTGCCTTAAGGAAATTACTGCCTGTTTTTCTTCATAAAATCTTTTGCAATTTCCAAAATTGGAATAATTTTTATACAAATTCATGTATTTGGCTAAAGAAAATTTTAAACTGGTTGGAGCAAATCTCTTTCAACTGTTTTTTTTTCCTTCTTAGAAAAAAGCTGCATTTTTTAAATTTTGAGAAGTTTGCAATTGAAATTTTCACAAATTTGAGAAGTTTGTTTCTCAAATTTTAACAATTATGAGAAGTTTGTTTCTCAAATTTAACACTTTTTAGAAGTTAGCAACTCTAATTTTCACAATGTAAACAAGTTCACAACTAATTTGTTTCATAATTTTGAAAGTTCACGTATCATTTTGTGACAAATTGAGGGGCCAAAGGTGGCTTCACAAAGAAAAAAAGCCCTTCTCATACCACATTTTCATAGAACACGCTGGCAATACAGGTCTCCTTGGCGTTGTGGGGAGGTAACTCCATTCCCATTGGCACGGAGACCTCGTGCCACGTCCCTTTCAGCGTGGTCACCTTGTCCCGCAGAATAGTCTCCCCTTTCTCCATCACCCACACAAAGAACTTCCGGTTGCCGACGGAGACAAAAATGTGTGAGCAGCTATCCGATGCGTTAATATGGACGTTTTCTAAAAAAGAAAACATGTCCTTTAAGGGATTGTCAAAATTTTCCAATTAACCATACAGACAATGTTTTGATGAATAAAAGTTTATTCTTACAAAAATGCAGTTTAATGATGGGTGGAGGCAATTTAATTAGAGTGCATAACCATGATGCACACTTATTGGAATAGCTATTTTTCTCTGGTTCAAATTGTTGCAAAAACAAGATTGGACCCATCTTTATGAAATTCTTGTTTCTTGGAGGTCAATTTGTCAAGTAAATCTCACAAGTATGAAGTCATAAAATGCAAATTTTTCAGTGTGAAATTATTACTCTTTTTTAAAATTGTAAGTATTTCAAAACACGGGATCGATCTAGTAACAAGAAACCACTTATTACTAGATGTAAATAAACAGCAAAACCTGCCACTCTGAAGTTGTCTATGTTCTTACCTTCACTGAAGTCATCAACCAGTCTAAGTTGTCTATGTTCTTACCTTCACTGAAGTCATCAACCAGTCTAAGTGGTCTGTGTTCTTACCTTCACTTAAGTCATCAACCAGTCTAAGTGGTCTGTGTTCTTACCTTCACTGAAGTCATCAACCAATCTAAGTGGTCTGTGTTCTTACCTTCACTGAAGTCATCAACCAGTCTAAGTGGTCTATGTTCTTACCTTCACTGAAGTCATCAACCAGTCTTAGTTGTCTATGTTCTTACCTTCACTGAAGTCATCAACCAGTCTAAGTTGTCTATGGTCTTACCTTCACTGAAGTCATCAACCAGTCTAAGTTGTCTATGTTCTTACCTTCACTGAAGTCATCAACCAATATAAGTGGTCTGTGTTCTTACCTTCACTGAAGTCATCAACCAGTCTAAGTTGTCTATGTTCTTACCTTCACTGAAGTCATCAACCAGTCAAAGTTGTCTATGTTCTTACCTTCACTGAAGTCATCCACCAGTCTGTCAAAACCAGCAATGAATTTGGATACATCTTTATCTTTATGCCAGATGAACAGCTCCCCATTGGTCAACAAGCCCAGCAGGTAACGCCCTGAATTACAGAATTATTTTTCTGAAATGGTTATGTATTACATGAGCCTTGCTCTGGGAAAACCGGGCTTAATGCATGTGCATAAAGTGGTGTCCCAGATTAGCCTGTGCAATTTGGAACAACAATCTCGCTGGATTTTTGCTAAGAGACTTTAAGAGACTTAATGAATAAGACTTAAGAATAAGAATATAAGAACAAGAATTGTTTATTAAACCAATCACGGGTCAAATTAATAATGACATATGAATCACATATATAAAACAGAATAGTATCAGTATCAAAATATACTAGTGAAATAAGGATACTAAAGAAATAAAGCTTAATTCAAATTAGATGATACACAATTAAATAAAGTTTGATAATGCAAAACAAAAGAAATTTCTAACAAAAAAAAAGCAAATTCCTTTTCTCATAACTAGATCTACATGTTTCTTATAAATAGTACATGAATGTTAAATGTACTCAGTATAAATATACATCAACTCATAAGTAATACTAGAGCCTACTTTAAACTATTATGCAAGAGTTNCGCGAGGATTCTGAATGGCCGAGCTCTGTCGCGGTGTAAGGATCGGCATTATGGCGTCGACGGCTGGGCAGTCTAGAACCACGTTGAAAATTTTTGCCAGGTTATGGACCGCCTGCTTTACGACGTTGTCAACTTCTGCTGACCACACCTCGGAATAGGAAGTTCCCAGTTTCCAGACCAGCGTCAAGGAAGACATCGCTGCTTCTAAATACTTCAGAAGAGACGTTGACGCTTCTAGACCGCTGAACGTTGCATTTGGATCTATGGAAATCATTTCTGGCTCGCCAAAAACAATCTTTCCGGCCTCCATGTTTCCGATGGCGCCAAACTGGTCAAAGCCAAACCTGTTCGTGGTCTCTATGATGCTTACTTCATTTTCACTGGTAGTATTCAAAGACACTTCTGCCATTTCAAATTCATAATGTTTCTTTCCGCCCTTCTCTTTGTTTGCAGCTTCGGAGAGATTCTGCTTTGAACCCTTCTGACCTGAAATGTGTGTTATATTTACATCAAAAATCAGTTTATAAAGATGAAGAAAATTAGGTCTTTTTTCAATTACTCCTCACATGACAGTTTATAAATCCTCCCATGCATGTATATCTAACCCCTCATAAAAAACTATGGCTACTTTTCCCCTATGGAAAGAATATTAACCTCTGCCCAAAATATAGAAAGACTTTTTTAATATTCATCCAAGTCTGTATAATGAAATATTTTATGAACAAAAAACATTAAAACTCACAATTAAAACATACAATGACATTTAGACACAATACAAGAAAATAAGTTGAATGAATATCCCCAGTATTTTTTTTTTTTATATATAGTCTTGTTTTATTTCTGGGATATAGCCCTGAAAAGTTAAATCATACAGCCCTAAAAAGTTACATCATACAAAAACAACAAAGGGCAATAACTGTTATTTAAGAAAGAGTAGGATTATGGTTCTTGGGCATTGCACTTAACCTCATTGATATCTAAACACCCATGAAGTTTTATGTTAAAATCTATATAGTTTCTGAGATATAGCCATGAAAAGCTTGTTACAGACCGATGAACTGACGTATGGACAATTTCCGCTAAAACTGGAATTTCCCTAAGAGGAGACTTCCTCTAACACATAAAACCAAACCATAAAAGCAGAATATTTTCGTCCTTGAATAGCCTATGCGGACGGAACAGGCTAATCTGGGATGATACTTGACGCACCTGTATTAAGCCCCATTTTCCCAGTGCCCATCTCATATGTAAGATTTTTTTTCAAAGTGGTGTTAGAATGTCTTATGGTTTCTAAGTTAATTATTAAACATTTTGTGAAATATCTATAAATAAATATTAAACCCAATATCCCAGAGCTAGGCTCATTTTGTGAAATATCCATAAATATATATTGAACCCAATATACCAGAGCTAGGATCATTTTGTGAAATATCCATAAATATATATTGAACCCAATATACCAGAGCTAGGATCATTTTGTGAAATATCCATAAATATATATTGAACCCAATATACCAGAGCTAGGCTCATTTTGTGAAATATCCATAAATATATATTGAACCCAATATACCAGAGCTAGGCTCATTTTGTGAAATATCCATAAATATATATTGAACCCAATATACCAGAGCTAGGCTCATTTTGTGAAATATCCATAAATATATATTGAACCCAATATACCAGAGCTAGGCTCATTTTGTGAAATATCCATAAATATATATTGAACCCAATATACCAGAGCTAGGCTCATTTTGTGAAATAT
>VMBQ01001058.1:85023-131766 GCA_007657795.1 Dreissena rostriformis | reverse complement strand
TGGGGGGGGGGAAGAGCTATAAATCCGTGTAAATTATTGATCGAAAAAGGCCAATTATGACTCCCCATCAAACTCATATCATCGTCATCTTATCTCTTCATGCCACATGGAGTGTGAGGCTTTAAGACTTCTTAAGTCCCCTATCACAGCTTCTGCACAAGAGCTTACAATAGTTTTCTTTTTTTACATTGATGCAAAAATATTAAAATAGTAAATTTCATTTAGTACATGGTAATGCAAGGACAGGTATGATTTAGCTGCTTAAAGAGTGGATCTAGTTTCTTTCATTTTAAAATTTTAATAACCATTTTGATCAAAACAAAACTTTCAAAGTTGAATGACCTGAATGTGTAGATGATCGTTAAAGGAGGAATTTTGGTTGCAATAAGTTTGGCAGAAATATGGCCATTTGTCTGTTTTTTCAATATGGAACATATCGTGTCAATCCTTTTTTTGGTTTTTAACTCCTCTTTAAATACTGTTTGCAGAATTTCGCTCTAACTTTTCAAGTTTTATGACATCAATGTGTATAAGTTTGGAACTAAAGGAATTGTTGACATAATTATGGCCCTTTGTCTGTTTTTCTAATGTAGAAAACATAGTCCGAAATTATTATTTTTTAACCCCTATTAACCTACTGCGTGAATATTGCTCACATTTTTACTGTTGCATGAATTTAATGTGTAAGTAATCTAAAAGAAAGGAATTTGGACTGTAACCAGTTTTGGCTGAATAATGGCCCTTTGTCTTCTTATCCATAATAGTCCAAGAATGTGTTGTGGGGGCATAAGTTTCTGTGACACATTCTAGTTTAACTCTTTCAGTGCGGGAACCGAATTTTGAAGGCCTTTGCAAACAGTTTGGATCCAGATGAGACGCCACAGAACGTGGCGTCTCATCAGGATCCAAACTGTTTGCTATTCTGATAGTATTCTTTCAATAAAAATTGAAGAAAATGCTAATTTTAGAAATTTGGCAGACGACACTTTAGCAGACGACAAATTTCTCAGCATGCAAAGGGTTAACTTAATCAATGGAGCCTCGTTCTGGAAAAAAAAACAAGCATAATGCATGTGCGAAAAGTGTCTCTTCTAAACAAAAAATTCCAGTTTAAGGTGAAAGTGTCGTCCCTGATTATTCTGTGCGGACCGGACAGGCTAATCTGGAAGACACTTTATGTACATGCATTAAGCCCTGTTTTCCCAGAACAAGGCTCCACCTTACCCATGTCCACCACTGTTGACAGGAAGATGATCTGGAGACCCTGCAGATGAACTACACGTCGTTTAGCGAGAACAAGGTCTCCAAGAACATGGTGTCACAGTTCATCATACGCCTCATTCTCAAGTATCGGGAGCCGCGCATACAAGATGTGAGTGGCAATAGTAGCATGTCCGCGCATACAAAATTTGAGTCACTGTGAATAGCAGCCTGATTTGTTTTGTTAACCAGGTTTTCCGAAGGAAATAACTGGTTATTAGATTTGCGAATGAGGGCGGGCTGGCCTGCGGGCGGGCGGAACAAGCTTGTGTCCGCTCTCTATTTCAAGTTTTTTTCATCCGATCTTCACCAAACTTGCTCAGAAGTTGTATCTAGATGATGTCTAGGTCAAGTTTGAATATGGGTAATGACGGGTGAAAAACTAGGTCATGGGGTCACTTAGTGCGTTTTTTAAAATTCAGCATTGAAAACCTGGTTTTGTGACAATTTTGTCCCTTTTTTAATTTTTTATACAAATCTAATGTCATAAATGCTTGACAACAAGAGCAAAGGGCATGTAAAATACATGAATGCGTCAGGTCATGCGAAAATGGGTCTTATGCCGTATGTGTCCAGCATAGCTCCAGCCTAGCCTGCGCATCTGTGCAGTCTGTTCAGGTGCTACCCTGTCCACCAATGAGGCCATAAAAACTTGTGTGACTACAGCGGGGACAGGGTAGTTCCAGACCAAACTGCGCGAATGCGTAGGCCGGGCTGGAGCTACGCTGGCCGCATATTGCATTAGACCCATTTTTGCATGACGCAGCTCATAAAATAAAATTAGCATGTTAACAAGGCATTGCAATAGAACAAAGGCAACCAACGGTCAGACCTACAAAATAATGAATTCATGCTCTTTCTTCAGGACAGAAAGAGAACCAAATCATGTCACCCACAGTAAGCCAGATGGCAGACAATCTTGTTTAGACAGTCAAATCTACATAATAAATTAATTTATTTCTCCCTGTCAGATGAAGTAATATACTTTATTTTATGCTTTCCGTTGATTAATTGAGAAATATCAGTGAATTAAAACTGATATTTCACTGTTTCAAATTAATATGTTTTAATTTGAAATTATGTCTTTTTTTACGAAACCACATCATAATTCCAGCGAAATTCTCCAGTTAAACTCTTAACAATGTAAATAAACGGTGAAAAAAGCATCAAATAAAAAGAAAAATTTGATGGACTCGGTGGAATACCGATTTTAATTCACTTGTGATCATAGAAAAATATATGTTCACTATGAAAACTAGCCACTCTTGAAAATATTGCTGTCTATTATCACTCGTGACATAAAATTGATATTGCACCGAATCCAACAAATATCCTCTATATATCATGCTATTTAAGATACAGCCAGAGGTCCCAGCAGTCTCGTTTAACCGGCAGTCAAACCTATTGGTACTTAACTCTTTCAGTGCTGGAACCGGATTTAGAAGGTCTTTGCAAACAGTTTGGATCCAGATGAGACGCCACAGAACGTGGCGTCTCATCAGGATCCAAACTGTTTGCTTTTCTGATAGTATTCTTTGAAAAAAATCGAAGAAAATGCTAATTTTAGAAATTCAGCAGACAACATTTTAGCAGACGACAAATTTCCCAGCATGCAAAGGGTTAATAAAGTAATGAACCTTGCTCTGGGAAAACCAGGCTTTATGCATGTCCATAAAGTGTCGTCCCAGATTAATCAGGAACGACACTTTCCTCTTATACATACCGTAATTGTTTTTTTTTTAAGGAGGTCCTCTTTTAAAGAATTTTTTGTTTAAAGTAAGTCTCTTATGTTGTCCATGATTAGCCTGTGCAGATGCTTCACGCATGTGCATTAAGCTTGGTTTTCTCAGAGTGTGGCAAATATAGTTTTTTTCTCAGACTGATGCCTTTCCAGACATAAACTGATCATGACACTCAGTCACCCATATACTATACATTGATATTCTTTTTCCCGGACAGATGGAGAACCGGATCATGCCGTTTCAGACGCAGCCCGAAGGCCGCCAGTCCGGTTTGACGGAGCGTGAGTTCAAGGAGGCCATTGACAACATCCTGCCACTGACCAATGACCAGCTGAGGCGCAGGCTGTTCTTCGAGACGGAGAAGATGGTACGCCGAGAGGGGACACTGAACAATGTGTCCGTCATGAGGTGTGCACGTATCCTTTGTGGTGGCAAGTTGAGGGATTGTGAGGTTAATATAATGACATTTTGTCATGAGGCGTGCACATATCTTTTAGGTTGGGGTGATCATTATGCATGTATGCCCTATAACAAATATTACAAACGTGAATTTCAAAAATGTGACTTTTTTTAGATTGTAAAGTGATTTAGCCTTTTTGTTCAATTTAATTTGATCAGATTTATTTGTGATAAAAATATATATACTGAAACTCAAAATGTTTTGAGGTCTGAAATAACTTATTTAACAAAGGTGATGAAGCCTATATGCAATTATTAAGCAGGTTATAATTTTTGCCTCAAATATGTGTAACACATCTCTGTCTTTGCATTGGGCATATTTTCAAGTTCGTTAAATATGCATTCCAAAACTCTGTGATCAAAACCAGAAGCTTAAACTTCTTAAAATGCCAAAATCCTGCTCAATTTTACTGTATAACAAATGCCAAAATGCTGCTCAATCTCACTGTATCCTTAATGCCAAAATTCTTCTCAATCTCACTGTATCCTAAATGTCATAATTCTGCTCAATTTCACTGTATCCTTAATGACTAAATCCTGATCAATTACACTGTATCCTTAATGCCAAAATGCTGCTCAATTTTACTGTATCCTTAATGCCAAAATTCTGCTCAATTTTACTGTATCCTTAATGCCAAAATCCTGATCAATTTCACTGTAACTTTAATGCCAAAATCCTGATCAATTGCACTGTATCCTTAAAGCCAAAATCCAGCTAAATTTCACTGTATACTTAGACCTTAATGCCAAAAAAACTGCTTAATTTTACTGCATCCTTAATGCCAAAATCCAGCCAAATATCACTGCATCCTTAATTCCAAAATCCTGCTCAATTATACAGTATCATTAATGCCAAAATCCAGGTAATTTTTTCCGTATCCTAAGACCTTAATGCCAAAATACTGCTTAATTAAACTGCATCCTTAATGCCAAAATCCAGGTAAATTTCACTGCATCCTTATGTCAAATCCTGCTCAATTTCACTGCATCCTTAATGTCAAAATCCTGATCAATTTCACTGCATCCTTAATGCCAAAATCCTTCTCAATTTCACTGCATCCTTTACGTCAAAATCTTGCTCAATTTCCCAGTTTCCTTATTGCCAAAATTCAGCCAAATTTCACTGCATTCTTAATGCCAAAATCCTTCTCAATTTCTTTGCATCATAAATGCCAAAATCCTGCCCAATTTCACAGTATCATTTATGCCAAAATCCAGCTAAACTTCTCTGTATCCTGAGACCTTAAACCAAATTACTGCTTATTTTCACTGCATCCTTAATGCCGAAATCCTTCTCAATTTCACAGTATCCTAAATTTCCAAAATCCAGCTAAATTATATTGCATCCTTAATGCCAAAAATATGGCAAAATCCTGCTCAATTACACTGTCTCCTTAATGCCAAAATCCTGCCTAATTTCACAGTATCATTAATGCCAAAATCCAGCTCAATGTCACCATATTCTAAGACCTTAATGTCAAAATCCTGCTCAATTTCACAGTTCCATTAATGCCAAAATCCTGCTCAATTTCACAGTATCATCAATGCCAAAATCCAGCTAAATGTCTCCATATTCTAAGACCTTAATGTCAAAGTCCTGCTCAATTTCACAGTACCATTTATGCCAAAATCCTGCTCAATTTCACTAAATCTTTATTTGTTATTGATTAATATATTGATTGTGCCACTAAAGATAGCTTAATAGAAAAATATGAACACACAATGTATCATTAACATGGAAAGTAATCTTTTTAAAATGAAAACAACTGATTCATTTGTTTAAATTAATAAACATAGCCTTGTCAATCAATATTATACACACACAAACATAAATAAAACAAAAAGTAGAAAAAAGCTCTTATTTGCATTGTGGGCCTTGACGGATGTCACTCAGAAATTGCGAGCTATCTAGGTCTTCTCAACATCACGAACGTTGTAAGGGACACGATCAATTTCAAGGTCACTGAGTGGCGTCGACGACCGAGTAGCTCGGGATCCGCACGTGTGGTCCACGAGCATGAGGGTCAACTTCTGCATGATGACAACAGTAAGCTCATCACTATGTCCAAGGTGAAACTGCTCTCCGCAAATATCTCAAGGTATGTGAACATTAATTGAGTCTCAGTTTGGGAAAACTGTGCCCAATGCATGTGCATAAAGTGTAAAAGTGTCAAACGCTTTCCTCCTTTATGGAATTTTTTCGAATAAAGGAAGTCTCTTCTAAACAAAAATCCAGTCTAGTGTTGTCCCTGTTTGCCTGTTCGGAATGCAAATACAAATCTGGGACGACACATTGAGCGCATGAATAAAGTCCCGTTTTCTCAGAGCGAGGCTCAATTTTAGTTAACCCTTTGAATGCTGGGAAATTTGTCGTCTGCTAAAAAGTCGTCTTCTGAATTTGTAAAATTAGAATTTTCTTTGATTTTTTTTTCTAATACCACTATCCGAATAGCAAACAGTTTGGATCCTGATGAGACGCCACGTTCTGTGGCGTCTCATCTGGATCCAAACTGTTTGCAAAGGCCTTCAAAATCCGGTTCCAGCGCTCAAAGGGTTAAAACAACAAATCCGGTGATGACGGAACAAGGGATGCAACTGTTATAAGATATGTTATATTTTTGAAGGTAAAAAAGATATGTAATAAAACAGATGAAAGAATATTAACAATACAAAAAGTCTGTTATAAACGTTATCATTTACATTATCACTATTTGGACTTTAATGGATTTTGTACAGCAAGTAATAATTATGTACTTGAGCACAACTTGAATAATAAACCATAGTTTACATATTATGGTATGTTTACCGTCGCCATATTATGACACCTCTATTATCGGCATGTCATGACATAGTGATCTATATAAACCTGCGCGTTCCGTCCCCAGGGCGAACCTTCCGGTGAGGCATTCATCCAGATGAGTTCCGAGGAGGCCGCACAGCTGACCGCCATCAACCGGAACAGACGACAAATCATCTACGCGGGAAAGAAGCGCGTGATCGAGGTGATCCAGTGCTCGGGCGAGGACATGAACCTCGTGCTCACCCACGGGATCTCCTCCCCCAACCTGTCGCCCGTCCTTCCTCTGGCGCATCAAGCCGCCCTGCCCCTCACGCATGCGCCGCTCATACAGCGGCAGATCATCTCACCTGGTAAACCTTGCTTCTTATATATTTTTGTAAAATGTGATTACGAATAAATGAAGCTCGCGCTCTTTTGCTGTGTAATGTTTCGCCTATATTTGGAAGTCACAATAATAATTATGCAGTGCTAATTTTATAGTTTTTTTAAACAGTTTAAGGTGGAAGGATCCAAAAGGCTAATACCGTAATTTTGGTCGGACTATAAAAGAAACCAGTATGCCAATGAGCAACGAGGCTTATATTCATATACACTCGTGTATATCTGAGAGAACGGCGCCTACTGCTTTATATCTTTTACATGTACATGTATATACATATACCGGTATATCTAATCTGTATGCACGTATTTGGCAGTCCTGATGGAGTTTTTGCGTCCCTGTTTCAGGCGCCACATTGTTGTCCAGCCTACAGGCCCCCGCCAGCCACCACCTTGCCAACCCCTTCACTTCCGCCCTGCAGTTCTCGGCACTCCCGCAGCCCATCTACGGCAACCCCTTCCAACAGGGGCTGTCCCCTCTAGTCAGCGCCGCCGCCCGGCCCATGGCGTACCCCCAGTTCATCTACTGGTACCCGACCCCTCCTGTCTCACCCCAGAGCGCTCAGCCGTTCTATACTAATACGCCTTGCACCACGCCGTCCATGGTCGTTATGCGGGGACTTCCATTTAATGTCTCTCTGCAGGATATTTTAAATTTCTATCAAGGATATCCAGAGGTACGTCCGTCGACCGAGTTGAAAAACGCTGTATAAAAAAAAATGTGATTGATAATGATTAATTTTGAATGTAGGGATGTTTTGGGTGCAGACTGTTAGGTACTAAATTATCATGGTGTTTTGGAATGTAACGTTTTTGTAAATTACTCTGTAGAAATGTATCTACTGAGGTGAGCAGGAAAAGAACGACGAACAAAAACAACGACAAAAAAAGAAATATGTTAATAAAAGTAATTCAAATTATTATTTATTTATATAATTCATGTACATCAGCTGAACTTGTTTGATCATTACTGGAAACAAGTTCAGACATTCAGTTATAAGAGTTTTAGGTTATAAGTTGATAACATAACTGGCGACCATGGATGGAAAAGTAGAGGTATATCTTGTATATCTGGAGGCCGCACTGTACTCGCACTAACAATCTTGTACTAGCGCTGTTTGCTGTGTTTAACCTACTTAGCAAGTCTCTTGTAAAACTGTTTGCTGTTTTCTTTACTGTTAGAACTGAATTCACTTCCATGAAAAGCTAACATGATCTTAATATTACCTACTTCTCTAAATAAATGTATATTAACCCTTTGAGCGCTGGAACCGGATTTTGAAGGCCTTTGCAAACAGTTTGGATCCAGATGAGACGCCATAGAACGTGGCGTCTCATCAGGATCCAAACTGTTTGCTATTCTGATAGTATTCTTTGAAAAAAAATAAAAGAAAATGCGTATTTTAGAAATTCAGCAGACGACATTTAAGCAGAAGACAAATTTCCCAGCATGCAAAGGGTTAAAATTATTAAGCATTACTACTCTTTGTCGAAAAAATCATGTCTGATGTTACATGGTTGGGATTTGTTACATGGCCAACTTAAATATTCAAACTGCTCAGAACGTCAATGTTCATTATTTTTAAAGCAAAGTAACAATACGGGTTTTAATTATTATTATTTAAAGTAAATGGTGTCTTTTTTGTATGCTAGTATGAAGTAGGTAATAAAACAGATATTTCATTGACATTTTATTGACAGACGATCAACTGTTTTTATGCCCCCCTTTAAAAAAAGGAGGTATATTGTTTTTGGCCTGTCTGTCTGTCATTCTGTCTGTCCGTCCAAAACTTTAATCAATATTAAAGTTTTGTCATGACTTTTGCAATATTGAAGATAGCAACTTCATATTTGGCATGCATGTGTATCTCATGGAGCTGCACATTTTGAGTGGTGAAAGGTCAAGGTCATCCTTCAAGGTCAAANAAAAAAAAAAAAAAAAAAAAAAAAAAAAAAAATTATCAATGAAAAAACTGAGATGAACAGCTTTAATTATTAAAAGTACGACTGCACTTCTGCATCATATTGGTTTCTTGCAGTTTCTTAAAGTCTCCAAATCAAAGTGCCAAATTACTGATTGAGCCACGTTATGGTAAAATGGGGCTTAATGCATGCATGTATAAAGTGTTGTCCCCTGTGCATTCCACACAGGCTTATCAGGGACGACACTTTCTGACTGAACTGGATTTTCGCTATATAAGCGGAAAGTGTGATCCCAGGGAAGACACTTTACGCATCTGCATTAAGCCCCATTTCCCCAAAGCTAGGCTAAAAAACTGTCTGATAAACGTGCGTATGACTGGTGACTGTACCAGTGGCAACTGACATTTAGCTCTATATTCAATGTCCAAGAAAGGATTACTGAATTTTCTGTGTGCGTTTGTTATTCAAATTACTATTTATTTAGGGAAAATACTTTTTACATATAGGACATTTTTGCGTTTTAAAAATGCAAATATTTGAATAGCTTTCAACTATATTAATGACAATAAACCTTCTTCTAAATAAATGCATGAATGTTGTGGTTTGATGTTATATTCATGTTTTAATTCTTGATCGTCCCATCCATTAACCTTTGATAATTTGGCTGTTATTGTCAATGGGTAAGGGTGATTAAGAGTGGATTGATGAGTGATTGTGTAGATAGATGTGAGATTTGGATGGGTTATTGAGAGGAAATGGAGGCTGATTAAGAGGGTGTAGGCGTAATTAAGATGGAGGGTTGAAAATCATTGAGAGAGGTAGAGGGGAACCTAGAGGGGTAGAGTGGAACTGAGAGGGGAAGAGTGGAACTAAGAGGAAGAGGAGAACATAGAGGGATAGAGTGGAACTGAGAGGGCTAGAGTGGAACTAAGAGGTAGAGGGAAACCTAGAGGGGTAGAGTGGAACTGAGAGGGGAAGAGTGAAACTGAGAGAGGTAGAGGGGAACCTAGAGGGTAGAGTGGAACGTAGAGGGGTAGAGAGGAACGTAGAAGATAGAGGGGAACCTAGAGGGGTAGAGTGGAACTGAGACGGGTAGAGTGGAACTGAGAGGGGTAGAGTGGAACTGAGAGAGGTAGAGGGGAACCTAGAGGGGTAGAGTGGAACTGAGAGGGGTAGAGTGGAACTGAGAGAGATAGAGGGGAACGTAGAGGGGTAGAGTGGAACTGAGAGGGGTAGAGTGGAACTGAGAGGGGAAGAGTGGAAATGAGAGGGGTAGAGTGGAACTGAGAGAGGTAGAGGGGACCATAGAGAGGTAGAGTGGAACTGAGAGGGGTAGAGTGGAAATGAGAGGGCAAATAAGAGGGGTAGAGGGGAACTGAGAGGGGTCGAGTGGTGATTGATTGATGTCGGAGGGGTATTGAAAGGAAGTTACCCTCCAGAATCACATGTTTGCATAAAATGTTTAACATGTGATAATTAATCATCGTAATGGTGCATACACTTTATTGAGTCCATACACATGAACAGTATACTTTTAATATAAATATGTAATATAGAGCTACGTAAATTTTGAATATGCGCATTTCACATTGATCATAGTTAGGATATAATATAGGGAGTATCAGGTGACTCATTATCAATAAACAAGAGCAATACAACATAAATAAGGATAGTTATGTAAAAATCATAAAAAATACGTGCATACTAACAACATGACCGTTGAAATTTTATACCCCCGGTAGGATGGCATATAGTGATCACAATGTCCGTCTGTCCATCCGTCTGTCTGTCTGTCTGTCCTTCTGAAATTCCGTCACACTTTGCGTTTAGGTTTCGAAAAATGTTCATAACTTCTATGTCGCTTCAGATGTAACCTTCATATTTGGTATGCATGTGCATATGGACAAGGCCTTTCCATACACACAATTTGTTTTACCCCTTTCACCTTGACCTTGAACTTAGGGTCCGCATTAAGGTTTAGAAATCTGCGTTAAGGTATCGAATAATGCTCATAAACTCTATGTCGCTTCGAATGTAACCTTCTTATTTGGCATAAATGTGTATCTCATGGATCTGCACATTTTGAGTGGTGAATGGTCAAGGTCATCCTTCAAGGTCAAAGGTCAACAAAAAAATGTTACCTTCATATTTGGCACGCATGTGTATCTCATGGAGCTGAACATTTTGATTGGTGAAAGGTCAAGGTCATCCTTCAAGGTCAAAGGTCAACAAAAAATCAAAGCGGCGCATTAGGACTGGGGGCATTGTGTTCCTGACAAACACATCTCTTGTTGTTTATTAAGTTTAACAAAAAAGTTATTTAAAACAATAATTTAAAAAATAATGATACTAATGATACTATTAATAACAGTAAATATACATACTGGTCCAATATTATTTAAGATAGATGGAACAAAAGAGTTTATATTTCTGGCTATTCAGGGACGAAATATTCCGCCTAAACTGGATTTGTATCAAGAAGAGTCTTCTTTAAACGCGAAATACAATAAAAGCGGAAAGTTCCGTCCCTGATAAGCCTGTGCGGACTGCACATGCTTTTTTGGGACGACACTTTACGCACATGCATTAAATCCCCTTTTCACAGAGCGAGGCTGTATATTATAATCCTTTCTTGGCGTGTCTCTTGCTTTGTCCCTAGATCCGCGGTAGTTCTTTTTAGTCACGTGACATGTCAAGTTGCCATTAGAAACAGCGGACAGTCGGACAGCGTCTTCTGGAGGATGCGGATGAACTGATCCGCCGTCATGTCTGTAACAATTATCATATTTGCACGGTGCCTATACCACGTGACTTTTTAAAATCTGTGTTGGGAGAATAAAACGCGACCCAGATAACATTTGTAAGGATGTCTTTTTTAATGTTTCACCATTTTTAATGGGATAAAGTGGAGAGCCCGCTCATTCGTGAGAGTTTTCTATAGGTGTCATGAATTTTTTTTAAACAAATAAGTATTTGTTCAGTTAAGTGCAACCGCGAGTTTGAACGGTTAGAAAAATGTCGGATCAGTGTGGGGACTTCATATTACAAACGCGCGGTTGCACTTAACCGAAAAAATACTTATTTGTTTAAAAAAAATATCAAGATACCTATAGAAAACTCAAACGAATGAGATCTAAAAAAGTCACGTGGTATAGGCACCGTGATTTGAGAATCAACGTACCAAAGAGTTTGTCATGTACGTAATTATAATTCGATGATTATGAAACCAGCAACAAGAAACAAAATCAGGCTTTACAATCACAATCATTATATATGTTTGACTAATTGGATATTAAACCATATACATTATGAGCAGAGCATTTATTTATTGTACCCAATACATTGTTCATCATTAACTAGTATCGTAACCTGATCATATACATCATACATTTAAGACCGAATTTCAATTAATCTTATACCGTTTTTTACTGGGCGTGCATTCATTAAATACATGTTAGACTGATACATATAATACTGAGCGTACATTTAATACATCCGCCTCACTAAATCCAAGTTCAAGATAGAAAAATCGCTCGACAAAATCCGTCTGCCCACATTCAATAAACTACGGACAGTTCTGTTGGGAACTATTTTCTGCTAATGAAAACAGAAGCTTACAAACCGGTAAACGTCCAGCAAACCAGACAAATGGAAACATCGGGGGGTGTTTGCCAACATCCGGGCATTTTTCGGACGGAGAAATACTAAGTGCCTGCGATACATGTTTCTGATTTTCAACCTCAATATTCTGTTGGAATACTGTCAAACAGACTAAAGATCATACCATGGTCCTCCTCCCCGAAGCTCGAGTCGATGACGTCAAGAAGCAGTTGTCCAAGCGTCTTGCGACTCAGACACTGAGAGCGCCCCCTCTGCAGGAACCGGAAGACGCTCACGAGCTGGTCCTCAAGCGCGAGCAGACGACTGCATTCCGTCTCCAGGGCCTCCACCTGGAAGTTGGTCGTCTGCAGGTGGCGGCGGCACATCGTCACTTCCTGTTCCAGACGTGCGACTTCCTGTAGGCAAGTCGTAATTTAATTAGAGCTAGTTTAAGTTGAAGCGTACATGTTAAATTCGAGTGGAAACCTACATTGGACTAAGAACGTTAAAAGGTCAAAAACGTTGCGTTTACGTTTCTGGCGAACCAGAATATACTCTTTATTTGCCCGTCTCTTGACGGGAAGTATATTGGGAACGCCCTTGGCGAATGTGCGGGCTGGATGGGCAGTTGGGCGGAAGGCTTTCCGCTCTATAAGTCGAATAGTTTTAATAAAATGTTCACCAAACTTGTTGGAAATGTTTGTTGACATAAACGTAAGCCCAAGTACGATAACCAATACGATAACGCGCACCAGGCACCTAATAGTTATTACCCTTTATTTATAAAAAAAAAGAAGCAAAATTCCCCGTTTCCGCTCTTTTAGTCGCACTGTTTTCATCGAATCTTCAACAATATTTCGGGAAATGTTCGTTGATATAAAATGGATGATAAGTTTTATAAAAGGCCAGTTTACAACGGGCACTTAAGAGTTATTTCTCTTTGTATGTATACAAATGCGAAATTCGCCGCGCCCGCTCTGTTACTCAGACAATTTAAAAAATAAATGGGAAAAAAAAAACAAATAAATAAAAATAACAATATTATTATAATTAAAAGTATATGATAAATATTAATCGTTGTCATTGTTGTTTATGTTGACCATATTTTAGATTCTCGTCCAGGATTTTCGTTTTGGAACTTGTTAAACTAAAATGCTTTCTTTCTAACAATATTCTGAACACATACATTTGATATGAAATAAACACATTATTTAAGTAATTTAATAATGAATGAACGAATAAATAAATTAATGAATACATTTAATTAAGTAATGAATGATTGATTGATCGATTGATTGATTGATTGATTGATTGATTGATTGATTGATTGATTGACCGACCGACCGATCGATTAATCGCTGGATGCATTTATTTATTTATGAAAAACAGGGACCTATAGGGGTCCCGGTGTATGTATAGGTCCCTGTTATGATTTACGATCCAACGTCCACACATTTATATTCACAAATACAACACTACCCGTGCGAAGAAAATATGAAACAAAACCTATCAAAAAAGTATACAAATAGAACTCTATCTCGATCTTCACGGGATACCTGTAACTGGGCGGAGATCGTTGCCGCCTGCGCGCTTATCTCGTGTTCCAGCCTCTTTATCAACACCACTTCCGGTGCCGTGTGATCGTCTGCAGTGAGGTCACCTGACCCGGTGTCGATCTTATCTAGGTAGAAAGAAATGAATGGCACTAAAAGCAATGTTTACCACTGATCAACTAACTATATTTTTCAAATCTTCATCTTAAAATATGATGCCCCGATAATCTTTTTCGGAAGGTGTCTGTTGGTAAATGAAGCGCGCTGATAAATTTGGAACGGAAGTTGATGAATAAACAGATACTACGTTGTAGTAGTTTAGCGTATCTGCTTTCAACTCTTAATTGATAATTGAGCTCTGTGAAACGGGGGTTTATGTATGTGCGTAAATTGTCGTCCCAGATAAGCCTGTGCAGTCCGCACAGGCTTATATCAGGGACGACACTTTCCGTCTAAACATGCTGTTTAAGCGGAAAGAAGACACTTCCTTTAAACGAAATTAAACCCCATAAAACCGTAAAGTGTGTTCTCTGATTAGCCTGTGCGGACTCTGCACATGCATAAACCCCCTTTTTTCAGTGCGCGATTCATATGTTTGTATAATGTCTTGATAAATGAAGTTGTAGTTTCTGTTGCTGACACTCATAACAAAATACATGTACTGCGATATTTTCAACCTTCGTTAACTACCGTTCACTGCGTAGCTCAAACATGATAAAATCATCTTATGAATTGATTTCTTCTGTCAAATGTAATCATTTGTGTATATATAATAAAATAATATGCTTTGTTTGGAAATCAATGCATATGATTTAAATATAAACATTTATGACAATAAAACAAGATTTGCATAAACATTAAATTTAATAGGGCGAATACTATTGATTGTTTCAAAACGCATTACTTGCTTCTTTCCCATCATTTATTATTTCCCTCTGTACAGAAGTTGTGACTGAGTCATGCATACTAAGCTGTACAGCCGAAGAGACTAAGACATGATATTATAAGCTGTACAGTCTGTCATTCTGAGGCATGGATTATTTCGTATACAGCCGCAAAGAATAAAGCATGTATTATAAGTTGTACATCCGGAAAGATTTTTCATTTTTGATAAGTATGTTTTATAACCTTTACAGACAGAAAGGCTAAAACATGTCTTATAACATAAACAGTATGTATGATAACCTATACAGACAGAAAGAGTAAAGTATGTACTATAACCTATACAGCCAGAAAGACTTCAGCATGTAGTATAACATAAACTGTATGTATTATGACCTATACACATAACAGGAAGACTAAAGCATGTATTATAACCTTTTCAGCCAGAAAGACTAAAGCATGTATTATAACATATACAGCCAGAAAGACTCAATTATGTATAATAACCAATACAGTCAGAAAGACTTAAGCACGTATTATAACCTTTACAGTCAGAAAGACTTAAACATGTCTTATAACATAAACAGTATGTATTATGACCGATACAGACAGAAAGAGTAAAGTATGTACTATAACCTTTACAGCCAGAAAGACTTAAGCATGAAGTATAACATAAACTGTATGTATTATGACCTATACATAGAACAGGAAGACTAAAGCATGTTTTATAACCTATACAGCCAGGAAGACTAAAGCATGTATTATAACATATACAGCCAGAAAGACTAAAGCATGTATTATAACATATACAGCCAGAAAGACTCAAGCATGTATTATAACCAATACAGTCAGAAAGACTCAAGCATGTAATATAACCTATACAGTCAGAAAGACTAAAAAACGTATTCTAACCTATACAGTCAGAAATATTAAAGCACGTAATATAACCTATACAGTCAGAGAGACTAAAACGCGTATTATAACCCATGCAGCCAGAAAGACTAAAACATGTATTATAACCTAAACAGCCAGAATGACAAAAGCATGTCTTATAACCAATACAGTCAGACAGAATCAAACATGTATTATAACATATACCGCCAGAAAGACTAAAGCATGTATTATAACCTATGCAGTCAGAAAAACTAAAGCATGTAATATAACCTTTACAGCCAGAAAGACTAAAGCAAGTATTATAACCCATGCAGCCAGTAAGACTAAAGCATGTAATATAACCTTTACAGCCAGAAAGACTAAAGCAAGTATTATAACCTTTACAGCCAGAAAGACTAAAGCATGTAATATAACCTTTACAGCCAGAAAGACTAAAGCAAGTATTATAACCTTTACAGCCAGAAAGACTAAAGCATGTAATATAACCTTTANCAGAAAGAGTAAAGTATGTACTATAACCTATACAGCCAGAAAGACTTCAGCATGTAGTATAACATAAACTGTATGTATTATGACCTATACACAGAACAGGAAGACTAAAGCATGTATTATAACCTTTTCAGCCAGAAAGACTAAAGCATGTATTATAACATATACAGCCAGAAAGACTCAGTTATGTATTATAACCAATACAGTCAGAAAGAGTAAAGTATGTACTATAACCTATACAGCCAGAAAGACTTCAGCATGTAGTATAACATAAACTGTATGTATTATGACCTATACACAGAACAGGAAGACTAAAGCATGTATTATAACCTTTTCAGCCAGAAAGACTAAAGCATGTATTATAACATATACAGCCAAAAAGACTCAATTATGTATTATAACCAATACAGTCAGAAAGACTTAAGCACGTATTATAACCTATACAGTCAGAAAGACCTAAACATGTCTTATAACATAAACAGTATGTATTATGACCTATACAGACAGAAAGAGTAAAGAATGTACTATAACCTTTACAGCCAGAAAGACTTAAGCATGTAGTATACCATAAACTGTATGTATTATGACCTATACATAGAACAGGAAGACTAAAGCATGTTTTATAACCTATACATCCAGGAAGACTAAAGCATGTATTATAACATATACAGCCAGAAAGACTAAAGCATGTATTATAAAATATACAGCCAGAAAGACTCAAGCATGTATTATAACCAATGCAGTCAGAAAGACTCAAGCATGTAATATAACCTATACCGTCAGAAAGATTAAAACACGTATTATAACCTATACAGTCAGAAATATTAAAGAACGTATTATAACCTATACAGTCAGAGAGACTAAAACACGTATTATAACCCATGCAGCCAGAAAGACTAAAACATGTATTATAACCTAAACAGCCAGAATAACTAAAGCATGTATTATAACCTATACAGTCAGACAGAATCAAACATGTATTATAACATATACCGCCAGAAAGACTAAAGCATGTATTATAACCTATACAGTCAGAAAGACTAAAACACGTATTATAACCCATGCAGCCAGTAAGACTAAAGCATGTATTATAACCTTTACAGCCAGAAAGACTAAAGCATGTATTATAACATGTACAGTCAGAAAGACTAAAGCGCGTATTATAACCCATGCAGCCAGAAAGACTTAAGCATGTGTTATAACCAATACAGCCATAAGACTAAAGCATGTTTTATAACCTATACAGCCAGAAAGACTAAAACATGTATTATAAACTATACAGCCAGAAAGACTAAAACATGTATTATAAACTATACAGCCAGAAAGACTAAAAGCTATACAGCCAGAAAGACTAGCACATTTTATAACCTATACAGCCAGAAAGACTAAAGCACGTATTATAACCCATACAGCCGGAAAGACTAAAGCATGTACTATAACCTAACAGCTATACAGCCAGAAAGACTAAAGCATGTATTATAACCTATACAGCCAGAAGGACTAAAGCATGTATTTTAAGTTTTAACCTATACAGTCAGAAAGACAAAAGCATGTATTATAGAATGTACAGTCGTAAAGACTAAAGCATGAACAATAACCTATACAGTCAGAAAGACTAAGACATGTATTATAACCTATACAGCCATAAAGACTAAAGCATGTATAATAACATATACAGTCAGAAAGACTAAAGCATGTATTAGTACATATACACGCAGAAAGACTAAAGCATGAACATTGTATTATAGAATGTACAGTCGGAAAGACTTTGTCATCTAATATAAGCGGAACATACACACGTTCGCAACACTCTGGGAACTAACAATATACCGGATAAAGTACTTTCTGCTACAGATTTGTCGGGGCGACACCTGCAAAAGAAAAAGAATGCGATTATTTTAACCATTGATACGCCATTATACACCTATAGTAAAATTTAACTTTCAATAATAGCTTTCTAAAAAATGAACGGATCTTTGTGTAACATTTAAACTCATATTACATTTTAATGAGGAAATTGTTCACTTGTTGCGTGTTCGGATGTTTATAAATAACAAATGAAAAATGTGGCAGGGACGATGATCCAACGATCGAAAAGGAAACCAAACAGAAAAACAAAAACTAAATGTTACCCGCCAGAAAACGAGAAATGTCTCTGCAGACTTGGCGTCCGCGTTGGTGTGCGCAGCGGTGACGGCGGCGGAGGTTGCATACCGGAAGTGCCCTCGGATTCTACTTCCTTGAAGCTGTCAACGCAGACGGCAAACAGTTCCCGGCAGCAGTTGTACGTCTTCACAATCAGGTCAAGCTGACCAGTCTGCCGCTTTTTCTCCGCTTCCAGACGACAAATCTCGCGAGAGAGATCTGTGACGTCATGCTGTAAGCAGAATGGTTGGAGAAGTCATCGTTAGTCATCATTATCGTCATCTTAATCATATCGTCACGATCATCACATCATCATCATCATCGTCATCATCTTCATCAGCATCGTCATCATTATCATCATACTCATAATGAAGTAGCAATACCATAATCTTCAGGATAGTCATAATCATTATTAATATATCACCATAATCGACCTTATCACCAAAATCTTATTAATCGTCTTCATAATAATAGCCCCAGTACCTGTAGCTGGTTGTTGTAGTTAATGAGTTCTCGCACCTCGCGGTCCCGAAGTTCCCGGATGTGACAGAGCTCGCGCGCGAGCATCGCCACCGACTTCTCCTCGCCTGAATTCGGAAAGATTATCACTCAGTCCGAATGTTTGCATTACAAAAACAACACGTTGTTCTGTCGTCAATTTAAAAACATCGAACATGTAGTTCTGAAACTGTCAACTGTAAAATATTACTCACATATTTTGTGCAGAAAATGCAGTAAATGCAGTTCGAATGCGTCAACGTAAGACCAATTTTAATCCGCGGCAGAAGAACTCAACATACTTGTTAAATAAACGCTAAGTTGTTTTATTTCCTACGTAGTGGATCCAATCTTTCTAAGTAAAAATTACTTATGCACGAAGTATTCTGTCTCTTAAAAAAACATATCTTAAAAAAAAGATATCCGGCGTATTTCCTGATTTTGAAAATTTACGTTTCTTAATAATCAAATTTAAAACAAAAGTTTTAGTTTTGTTGTTGTTATTATCAGTTTTGTAGTCGCTTATTGGTCGCATGAAATGTTTGTTATATAGTGATTTGGATATGTGTGTATACAGTTTTTGAACTAATGTGTATACAGTTTAAGAATGAATACATATAATATATTACATTTCATATGCACTTTTATAAACGTATGCATGGTGGTATTGGCAGAATTTAAGACATATAAAGACGAAATATTTCCTTTACAGTTATTTACACGAACATTGTATATTCAAACTGCACACAAATGATATTATATCAAATGATATTATATGTGTCCTCATATGGCGTGTTACGTATTTGACATTAGTTTGTTCTTCACGAATGGAATATATGGTACGATAGTATTTCATTACGAAGCAGTTTTCTATCACGCATTTATATCCCATTGCGTTTTGTTAATGAGACCACGATAATGGTCGATAGAAAATTGAAGTCAGACCATGTTTTCAACAGTAAAGCGACAAATGTCGGTAGCCTATTCTGGCTTTCATTGACGATTTTCAGACAGGCTGACCTAGTTATTCTACGAGATCTAATGTATTACGTTTTAAGAAAGTGCAAAATGTTAGAGCTTGAACGCTGGCTAATGAAAACCACAAGAATTAACAATATTTGCATGTCAATATAAAACTATATAAAATGATTTTTCGTAAGTATATTCGTGTATGGAATAAAAGGGAACAGCAATAATTACATGATATAACATATATTAATGCACATAATGCAACATGAAGAAAATAAATAGATTTAAGAATACTGTCTGTAAGTATACACGATTTGGCTAATATTAAAGGGCACGCACATGATATATTTATATGGAGAGACAATTGTGCCAAAAACACTACTTGGTGTCTTAAGAGAGGATATAGAGAACGCTGCTTGAGTGTGGTACGAACCCCGGGCCTCCTTATCGCTAGGTGGACACATATCCAAATGCTACGCCACTGCAACCTGTTTGATTATTGATAATTTCAATGTGGATTGATCATTGAGTGTTTTCGTTTTGTTTTATTTCAATTGAACACGAACCTTTCAAAGGCTGATACACGAGTTGACCGCTATCGATCGGCATGGAATGTCTGTTGTTGGCACGCGGGGGACGTGTTTTAGCTTGGCCATTACCGGTACCCGTCTGTAGAGTGACGTCATTGTCGCCAAGGAGGTAGCGCTGGTACCGCTTTACGGCAACCTGCATCCCGATATTTTGTGCGTCAGACGACTGTAGCATGGTTCTGGAAGAAACTAAACATTTATGTTTGTACGTAACACAGCGGTACCGTCACATATTGGCCTTGGTACCACAATTTGTAAACCTGTATCCATAGGTTGCCTTTTACAGCGACATATTGAACTTGGTAAAGCAATTTGTAAAACGTTGTGCATATGGCGCCTTTTACAGTTACACATTATGTTTGGAACAGCAATTTGTTTATTTTTGATCATATAACACTTGTACAGCAACATAGTAATACGATTTTCATTTTTACAGCAATTTGTATCTCTGTGTTCAAATGGCAAATTATACAGAGGCTTATTTTAATGGGAATGATCCAATAATTTGTTAATCGTTGCTCATAAGAAACTTGGTAATTTTATATATTGTCATTGCTACATTTTTTTTTAAATCTTAGTACTTTGGTCAACTTGAACAGTGACATACTAACACTTGTTCATATATGCTACAAAATCTGACTTTGTAGCTTAAAACTTCCGTTTAAGAAATAGAACCATCTGTATTCAATAATTTTCTCCATAATAGTTTTTTTTTCAGATTTTTTGTCGATAAAAAGTTAGTATCAAAATGTGAAATTCGAAACACGATACCTGAGGTCATCGATTATTTCCCTGAGCGACTGGGATTCCTCCTTATGAAAGGTCACCTCGTACAGCAGGTGGTCGATCTGCTCGCGCATCTCGCTCAGCCGGAAACCAGACAGTCGGAGCTTGTCCCAGTTCTTAAACAACTCCGCGTCGTGAATGCACTGGTGGGTCTTGGACTTCGACATCCGTTTCTGAAACGAGGACCGTTTCGTGCAATCCGGAATGGAAGAGTTTGTTTCGGTACCGATGGGGTTATTCGTGTTTGTATTTTTGGCGCGAAATGTCTGGTTCACCAAGAAACCTACATAGTCGCCATAACAGGCGAAATGTTCACACAGACGCTCATGGAAATCTTTGAACGACAAATCATCGTCACAGTTCATTTCAGTGCCGGCGTCCTTCAGGTTTAACACGTCACACAGCAGGATGAAGTCTGTGGGTGTGATTTTACCTCGGCCCTTGGTGTCGATACTTTGGAACATGTCCTGCAGGTATTGGTCAAGGTCATTGGTGAGCACGAGGATTTCGTTCTTCTTTGATCCGTTGTTGCCGTACTGATAAGCCATAGTGCTTGACAGCCATTTCGCCTTCAGTCTTGGAGAACGCCCGATACGTGGTGATTGCGGGACGATATTCATTTTTTTCTGAATAATGTTACTAATTTCACTGCTTGCGGCTACACTGCCTAGTTAGAATCATAACGGACGCATAATCAACTTATAGTTAGCGTATGTGTGGTTTATGTTGACTTATCTGTCCATTGCACGTGCAGGATAAGCACATGATAAGCATTATTTATTTTATTTTATTTCATTTTTTTTGGAGGGAGATAAAAGTAATTCTTAAAAATTTATAAAATAACAAATGAGAAAAATATTCAAGGTATTTGCCTAAAGGCAATACTGGTCACGTGGTTAAGCTTGTAAAGTATTTGTGAAGCTAGATGCAAATGAAATTCGAATACTTGTTGAATAATTTTCAACCTTAAGATCAAATTTACTTTACCTACAGCTTATTTTGGGGAAAACTTTCCTTTCCTAGACGTTATTCTCAAAAATACTGAACCATGTCTAGTACAATTTCTTACACGTGCAGAAGTAAACCGATAAATTCCTTTAAAGTTACGAACACGCTCAAAAATATTGAATATTTCGTAAAATAAAGCTAACCCATACATAAAAAAACGTGTAGAATTGGTGAGCGTGATCGTAACTTTAATTATTTATTTATTACATACTGCTATTCAATTTGATTCATTTTATCCCCTACTTAAACCAAAAAATATCACAACGATGTATCCATCAATATTAAATAGAACCGGTTATCCTGCAAACAGTCCGTAGGGTTCGGTAAACTATTTTACCACAGAAAAAACGAAAATAAATCCAACACTAGCTAACGAGCATCAACACTGGTAGACTTTAAAATCCGGGTCACTTTAAATTTAATAGAATAACACACGCCAACCAAACAAGTTCAGAAATATCATGTGTGTAAATTAATAAGTCCGATTGCAGAAGACGATGTTTCTGGCAACGTGGAGTTTTTTTAGAATCTTTATCTGGCACAGATCAGTAGGCGGTGCTTATTAAATCCACAGGAAGTAGGACTAAAATTCAAGTATCTGAGATCTAATCAGCGAGATATGGCCAAACTTCTGTGGCTTATAAAAACAACACTTTGACCTTTAAACATTTGTATAAAACGGTTGGTTTACTATGAAATCTGGATGCACCTGTCTGGGGAGACCTATGATATACGATATAGAACATAAGTCGGGTTACGGTTATTGCGAATTTAATTCGCGCATCTGCCTTGGCTATTAAATGATTTAAAGCCCGGATGTTAAATAAAGAACTACAAACGTTTATTTTTATCTCATATTTGGCTATTAAATGATTTAACGCTCAGATGTTAAATTAAGAACTACAAACGTTTTTTTTTATATATATATCTCATACTGTGAGTGTTTTGTATAATGAGTCGGGTAAGCTATCATAAACAGTTCAAAAATACTATTAATCTGTATGCAGATGCTGATATTGTTCATGAAAATGTATTCATTCATAATTTATAATTTACACGTGGTTTCAAAAATGAACTTCTTGTCAGGAATAACATTGGGCCGCGTGGCTCAAAAAAGTTCCGTATGAAGGGTTCAGTATACTTATTAATTGAGCTGTTCTGAAAAATTCTCTTGATTAACTGGAAGACATGTTTTCCATTAAAGACACTCGTTATGATATTCTTTGGCAGCAATGGTATTCACTAAGAAAGCAACGCTATGCTAACAGATTGTAGACTACAGTGGAAAAGGCGGGTAACACTTAATTAAACAAGCAAATTCGTAGAATTGATATCCCCCGCAACATATATTTTGTTTAAGGATGGGTGCAAATCGGACGGATGAACATACTACGATACAAAGGGCCATTACTCCGTTATTAACAGATGGTGTACACTGCCATTTGGCGTGCATCATCCTCTTATCCATATATATACTCATACCAAGTTTCAATGAAATCCGCAAATACACTTTCAAGATATGGCTCCGGACACAAAAGTGCCTATAGTAAAAAGCATTTTTTCAAGATACAAAGGGCCATAACTACGTTATTAACAGATGGTGTACAATGCCATTTGGCGTGCATCATCGTCTTATCCATATATATACTCAGACCAATTTTCAATGAAATCCGCCAAAGCATTTCCAAGATATGGCTCCGGACACAAAAGTGACAATAGAAAAAAGCATTTTTTCAAGATATAAAGGGCCATAAATTCGTAATTAACACATGGTGTACAATGCCATTTGGCGTGCATCATCCTATTATCCATATATATACTCATACCAAGTTTCAATGAAATCCGCCAAAGCACTTCCAAGATATGGCTCCGGACACAAAAGTGCCTATAGTAAAAAGCATTTTTTCAAGATACAAAAGGCCATTACTCCGTTATTAACAGATGGTGTACAATGCCATTTGGCGTGCATCATCGTCTTATCTATATATATACTCATACCAAGTTTCAATGAAATCCGCCAAAGCACTTCCAAGATATGGCTCCGGACACAAAAGTGCCGGACGGACAGCCGGACGTACGGACGGACGGCCGGACGGACGGACAACGCCAAAACAATATCCCTCCGCCTCTGGCGGGGGATAACTAACAGGTAACGGGGGAAAAACATGAAAAAAAAAACAGTCAACTTTGATACTCGCGTGTTCTTTCTTACCTTTTTTATTTTTTAAATCACGGTGCCTATACCACGTGACTTTTGTGTGGAGATTACTATCAATTAAAGCGCGACCCAGGTAACATCTTTTAGGAAGTTTTTTTTTTTTTTTTTAATATTTCACCATTTTTTAATGGGATAAAATGGAGAGCCCGCACATTCGTGAGAGTTTTCTATAGGTATTGTGATTTGTTTAAACAAATAAGTATGTTTTCAGTAAAGTGCAAACGCGCGTTTGAACGGTTAGAAAAATGTCGGATCAGTGTGGGGACTTCATATTACAAACGCGCGGTTGCACTTTACTGAACAAATGCTTATGTATTTAAATCATTCATGATACCTATAGAAAACTCTCACGAATGAGCGGGCTCTCCACTTTATCCCATTACAAATGGTGAAATATTTAAAAAGACATCCTTAAAAATGTTACCTTGGTCGCGCTTTTGTTGATAGTATTCTCCCAACAAACGTCACGTGGTATAGGCACCGTGTAAATGCTTTCATTTTAGAATATTCTTTATGAAAAGGTATGGGGGTCCCGACGTGCAAAATGTTGGCTTGTTTTTTACCGAAGTTAAAGATTTTTTCATTAAATAATACGAGAAGTGGAATAAGTATATAATTGTGACCGTATGAACCTTTTTTTACCAATTTAAGTAAACGCAATTGGAGTAATATACGTGTTTTACTTGTTGTTTAAACGTATACGTTGTTTCTCGGTTCGTTTGAAAGCTTAATTTTTCAAGAGGCATTGCATATAGAGTCCGCTCCCTGCGAAGAACCAGTAAATTGCGTATTCGGATAGATCATGATTGCCCAGTAACGAAGTGTTTATCAAAGTACACGCACTAAAAGTTTATTGCATTCATTTAGATGTATGTGACGGTAAATTAAATAACGTGACATCCCTACTACTTGACAATTTTGACTCCACCAGTCGATGAAAAGAAGTCGATTTAATATCGTCACCCCGTTGTCTACAAGGAAGGTAACAATGTGACTCTAATTTCCAGATTTATATGCCCTTAAGCAAGTACAACTTAAAAAATGTTTTGCACATTTTGGTAATAGGTTTTTTTTTTAACTCAAATACGTTCCCTTGAAACTCGAGCTAGTTGTTTTTGTATTTTGTGGACTAAATTCTGCAGTCAAGAGGAGGTATTTCTTTCAATAATTTTGTTTGGGTTGTCGCCCCTTTTCAGTTTTCATTTTTGCTTCTGCTAAAACTCGCAATACCTAAAGGTATTGAGCTATTCAGATGCAAACTAATATATATAGAAAAACCTTGTAGTGACACCTCGTTTGGTGTTACATTTGGGATGACTATGGTTAGTAGAATTGTTCCTAAAGAAAGTTTCCGATTACATTCATTGAGTCTCATTGATGAAAATGCATAGGATTGCCTTTACATTGAATAACGGTTTATGCTTAATAAGAACGAAATATGATACTTTGATGAAATTTCATCTTATACCAATATAAATATATGTATCATTATGCTATTTACCGTAAAAAAAAACACTTAACCCTTTGCATGCTGGGATATTTGTCTTCTGCTAAAATGTTGTCTGCTGAATTTCTAAAATTAGCATTTTCTTCGATTTTTTTTCAAAGACTACTATCAGAATAGCAAACAGTTTGGATCCTGATGAGACGCCACGTTCTGTGGCGTCTCATCTGGATCCAAACTGTTTGCAAAGGCCTTCAAAATCCGGTTCCAGCGCTCAAAGGGTTAAACAATACAAACCGGTAAACCGAAGGTCAACAAGCATTTCCATAATAAAATCAAATAATTATTTTTTATTTATTTTACAAATAGTTACTTACGTGCTTGTCAATAAAATCAAATAATTATTTTTTATTTATTTTACAAATAGTTACTTACGTGTTTGTTAGAATAAATAAATAATCTATATAAAAAAACAATTTAAGTCCAATAAAAATAATAAAAACAATAGTAACAACAGATCAAGTTGTACACACATATATAACAAATCACTAAATTAACAACAATATTGACCACCAAGTAATATGTAAACAACAACAACAAAAAACATTTGAAAAGACGCTTCTACCAAAATATGAAGTGCATTATATACTAACTTATATCTCATTGAGTAATTAATTGAGCAGAATATAACCTCATCTTTATAAAAAAAAGTTTAAACTGTCAGCTTTCATCGATAAACTTAAGTTCTTCTCCGTTTAAAAGTCGCTGAATTTCTTCAGAAAAGTCTACTTCCGCTGACACATTAAATATATTATTTCTTAACGTGCATGCGCTACCGGAACAGGAAGCTGATTTCTGCTCTGCAGTAAATTCTGGCGTTTCCGTTTCCTGTTTTTCGTTTATTTCTTCGAGATTGAAACGCTTGTTGTGAATATTGACGCTATTCAGCATCGAGGACACTGTTTCATTGACGTCACCGTTGTTGCTGATGACGTAATCAGTATCGGGTACGCCCGGTTTGTCGTTGTTGGGCTGGAAAACGACTGTAGCCATTCCTAAGGCGGCCCCAATGAGAATAACGAAGGCTGGAATAGGATTGAATTGAAGCAAATGCAAGATATGTGTTGAGCAATCAACAATAAAACAACCGTCACATTTTATAATTAAAATCAATCATTTACTAAAGTGAACTATCATTTCTAAAAATGCATCACTAACACAGTCTCACCACCACCATCACCACCACCACCACCACCACCACCAACATCATCATCACAATCATCATAATAATCAACATCATCACCATAATCATCATCATCATCATCACCATCATCATCATCATCATCATCATCATCATCATCGTCATCATCACCATCATCATCATCATTAGCAGCAACAAACCATCATACGCAATAGCAAAAAACATAGCTATTTATTATCACCGAAACAAAAATAGCATCATCAACACCGATATTGTCATGGTTATCAATAGATCTACCACAACCAGCAATGATACACAAATGATATAGTACATAAATACACAGTATATATAGTAAAGTAAATAAACAAACGTATATCTCACCTGCAACCATAAACGCGTGTTCAAAAGTCCCACCTCTGTCTACTATAATTGCTGAAAATAAAAATAAAATGTTCGAGATCGTGTTTTATATTTTTGTATTCGATGTTTGTTGTAACAGTGGGTCATTTTGTTGTTATATACCGGTACATGTAATTGTCTTTTTAAAACCGTACAATTTTTGCAACTGTATGTTCGGTATGTGTATCATCAAGTTTCCAGCCTGTTTATATAATCAATCATTTTGAACGTTTTTATAAATGTTAAAGTGGAGGATATTTATTTGTTAAATTTGTATTTCAAAATATATAAAGCCGCGCTCTTGGAAAATCGGGCTTAATGCATATGTCTTAAGTATCGTCCTAAATTAGTTTGTGCAGTCCGCGCATTTTCGTTTAGAAGACTTCCTTTAAAAACGGCAAGTATCGTCTCTGATTAGCTGTTTTACTTCGCCATGCCAAAAGAATTTATTTTGGACCCAAAGCAATTTCCGTTCGAGAGAAATCATCCCACCATATTCTTTCCTGCATGTTCACCAAGTAAGTTTTGAGGAAGTATGGTCCCCACTTCTACGTCATTTTTTTAAATCTCAAACTATGTCTAAACTTAAAGTTGCTGAATCTGTAAATAATTGCTATGTTTTGCAAATAAAAGCATACTTATCGAATCATTGAACATGACTATTGATAAAAGATTTGACGTAAATCCAAAACTTGGGAGTGTTTTATTTCCCCAATAATCTGGCCCGTTAAACGTATGTTTTTTTTTTAGATTTCGTCGTGGATGAAGGCCGCAGTCTTCGGAGCTATCTGCGCATCTTCGTCTTCGGAAATACATCCGGAAATCATCGTCAAAGCCAAAAGCGGGAGTTTTTCTCGCTTACAAAACTTGCAAATATTGTCAGGTGGGATATATATCATTGTTAAAGCATGGGCTATTTTACATTGTGAAACTGTTGCATTTTTTTTAAAGCTATATCACAATTTTGCAAAAAGATGCAGAGTCAGCTGCGTCTGTTTCAATATTATTTTTTGTCATAATTCGCCTAGGACCCCCNCCCCCCCCCTTCTTGCATTTTACGCAATGTTAATACTCGCCTGTAACGATAGGTCCTATTGCGGTTCCTATGGCAGTGAACACCAGTTCGACTACGGTTGCTATGGAGAGGAATTTCAAACCGACCAAGTGGATATTTATGGAGTTCATGACAGCATAACATCCTCCGAAGTACGCACCTAATATCACTGAGAATATCACTAAGCCCACTAATGTTCGGGAATATATCGGGAATAGAAACGTCGCCAACGCCAAGGTACCAAAAGAACCGGAATATAACACTATTCCGTCCACTGACTTCTTTTCGGATACAAACGTTGTCATAATACGGGCGAGTATCGTAGAAGCGCCACATGCGGATAACAGAAGCGCCGCTGTCATACGCGTATACCCTTTTGACACGGCGAAGGCTGGCAGATGGAGAAATATCATGTAGGTTCCTACACTAAATAGCATTAGACTAAGCGAAAAACATACTATCAGTCTGTTAGCGTAGACGTTTGCATAGAGCTTCATTATTTGTGATTTTGATAAGGGGGCTTCGTCGTTGGTTTTTAATGACTGTTGTCGAGCACGCTCCAGTCTAGACGGGCGACACAGCACCGCAAATACACACTTATGCAAGCTGATTCCTGCAAGCATTATGAAATAGCCACGTCTGCCATAGAATCCACACAAGAGTTCCAATATTGGAGATAATATGCACGTGCCGACCCCTACACCGGAAACCGCAACCCCTAATGCCGTGTTGCGCCATCGCCGGAAGTTGAACCCCACGACCATCATGGTTGCTGTGTAACCAATGCCGCCACCGAAACCTTAAAGCAATAAATAAAAGACTTTTGTACAGACCAACGTACATTTGTGAAGTTATTAACATTCCTTTTATAATATGATGCTAGTACGCGAGAGGCCATCATATTTGACATAGTATGGTTGCAAGATCAAATTCAAGTTAAATGTTAGTAAAATGTCATTTTAACAAGTTTCAATGTGTCCAATTCAGCAACATCCCAACGTTGGCAATTCTTACATATCTTGGATGTCGATTTATTAATTGTAATAACAGTTGTTTGATGCTCTAATAACCATCTTGATAAGAAAGAAGAAGGGATCTGATAGTAATGGTTACCATATTCTTCATGGTAGAATAAAGATCACCAGCGTCAATAGTTCGGATATACTGTGAAATCAAAATTAATCGTGGGGCTTTTTTTTTCAGTGGCTTTACTGATCCACGAATTTAACAGAAATCATTTTTTTTTTGTCTTCAAAAATAAGAAATCCACGAAAAAAGTATAAAAAAAACCCACCAAATTTCATGCCGACGAATATACATGATTTTACAGTACTTAACCCTTTGCATGCTTGGAAATTTGTCGTCTGCTAAAATGTCGTCTGCTGAATTTCTAAAATTAGCATTTTCTTCGATTTTTTTTTAAAGAATACTATCAGAAAGGCAAACAGTTTGGATCCTGATGAGACGCCACGTTCTGTGGCGTCTCATCTGGATCCAAACTGTTTGCAAAGGCCTTCAAAATTCGGTTCCAGCACTGAAAGAGTAAGCTATCGTTGGCCGTGAAGCGATGTCTATAACAAATAGCGTATAGTCGTATTATCTTCCTATTGGAAGATTGTACAATTAAGTAAGATTGGACATGTAATGACTAAAAGGTAGTTTAAATAAGATTGAAGATAAAGTCAGATTGGACATATAATGACTGAAAGGTAGTTAACATAAGATTGAAAATTAAGTGAGATAATGACTTGAAAGGAGTTTAATTAGTAGGTCGCATGATTCTTTCTATTTGTTCTGTTTTCCTGAAGCCCCGTAACTCGATATTCTGCTTCTATGAGAACCAATTTAACGCAATCAGATCGGCTTTGGTGTCCTCTGTCACTGAGTACATGATTGATATCAGTGAGTACGGTGTCTCTGTAAGCTTAATTAATCAAAACCCAGTACGATATTGGTCGTATACGTTTGTCGAGAAAAGGAGAGGATGTGATGGTTAATTAAACCATGTATTCAATTAATGCCATTGGTAAAAATTGTTCACTTCTTTACTTGTCAACTTAATATCGCGTGTTCAGTAAAGTTTCAAATAAAGTCATTGACGCCACATGTCACACAATGAGAGATGGGCAATTTAAAATTGTTCGTAACCAAACGAACAATCCCTTATTTGTTTAAGCAAAATCAAGCAAAAGCTTCAAACATGCGTGTTTTTATATACCCATTTACAGCGGTGACCATGTCACTTTATAAATTAAAATTAAATTAAGTATTTTCATAGAAAACCGACCATTACAGCAGTTGTTTTCTTATCAGAATATTCATATTGAAAGCTGCCCCAACACCCGGTGACCATATCGGCCGCCTTATGGGAAAACGGTGCTTAACGCATGTGCTTTAAGTGTCGTCCAAGATTAGCCTGTGCAGTCCGCGCAAGCTATTCAGTGATGGCACTTTCCGCCTTTACTTGATTTTCGTTTAGAAGTCTTTCGTTTAACGAAAAATTCCAGTAAAGCGGAAATTGTCGTCCCTGATTAGCCTGTGCGGACTGCACAGGCTAAACTGGGACGACAATATACGTACATACATTACACCTCGTTTTCCCAAAGCGCGGCTCATATTTGTTACAAATCAAACTGATTTAAACTAGAGCTTTGTCACAGACGTGACGTATACCCCCACATGCTGCATTGACACAGAATATTTTGCATGCTGTCTTCACAAAACAAGAGAAGCTAATTTATGGGGAGTTTTAAGAATTATTATGCCATTACCAATTATGGCCATTTTGACCTTTGAACTATTGAATTCTTTCACATGACACGCCGTCCAATGACTGTGAACAAAATTAATGTACAAAGTCATTTTAAAATCTCACAATGAATGACATAGTTATGGCCCGGACAAGATCATTTATGGCCATTTTTACCTTTGAACTCAAAGTGTGACCTTGACCTTGGAAATATCGACGTAATTCTTTCGCATGACACACCGTCCAATGATTGTGAACAAATGTACCGAGTAATTTTAAAATATCACAATGAATGACATAGTTATGGCCCGGACAAGATCATGTATGGCCATTTTTGACCTATGAACTCAAAGTGTGACCTTGGCGTTGCAGATATGAAATATTGTTTTATAAATTGCCGTGGAGAAAACCATAATGCGACTTCCTTGGGTAATTAAGTCGGCACAGTACGCATTAGATAAATGCGGATACTGATTGTTATACATGTAAATTACGGCGGCTACAATGTTTGTGTTGCTCAATATCTTTATTCGGCTACTGTGCGACTCATTCTGACGTTTCACTCACCCGCTACGATGCCGTACGTGAAGATGACGAGGTACAGGCTGGGGCTGAACGCCGACGACAGGAGACCGACGGTGGTGAGGACGCCGTCCACAAACATGGCCGTACGACAGCTCCATCGGTCGATAATAAGGCTTGACAGTGGGCCTGCAACCATTCAGAGAAAATAATTGTGATAAAATTGGGCGCGATTAAGAGAAAACAATACTCGCAGTTCAGAAACAACAAACAAAACAACACAAACCAATACATATAGCTCGCTCTGTGAAAAGGGTGTTTAATGCATTTGCGTAAAGTGTCTTCCCAGATTATCCCGTGCAGTCCGCACAGGCTTATCAGAGACGAAACTTTCCGCCTAATTTGGATTTTCGTCAAGAAGAGTCTTCCTTTAAACGAAAAATATAATGAAGGCGGAAAGAGTCGTCCCTGATTAGCCTGTGCGGACTGCACAGGCTAAGATGGGACAACACTATACGTACATGCATTAAAACCCCTTTTCACAGAGCCAGGCTCTAGTAAATAAACTTTAAGCATAGTCTAAAAGGTGCACACACATTCGAACAAAAACAAAGAAGAGAAAACAAAATTTGAACCTGACTTTACGTTGAAATAATAAGTCATGCCAAAGAATATCAGCGAAAATCAGGTGATGCGGCATTACAACATAAAATTATATTTCTCTTTTTGTTGAATACTAGAGACAAATGCCATTTTTGGAGTGAGAAACAACAACCAAACAGCATGCTATGAATGTGTCGTCTGATATGATTCGTTATACTTATTCTTAGAAAGAAAAGCCCCAAGAGGAATATGATAAATCGCCACCCTCCGCAGGCTCTCTGACTGTTGAACAAATAATAATCAAGAAATAACAAGGTGAGACGCGTTGAATAGCCAAACCAAACCAAAGATAGAAACTTGGAACAGCATCAAGTTAACAGGTCGTTGCCTCGTAGTTCCCATATGGCTCAGAGGATACGTCTGGAAGAAACACGTATCTTGTTATTGTGTGGTGTGATTTGGTGGTAAACTGTTGCCGATTGAATTATGGACACGCTTAACGACATCGGTGGAACAAATATTGAGTTTTGGTAGAGACGTTTCACGGAAGCTTGGGGAAAATAAGGTTGAAATGCCCATATTTGTTGCGCGCAATTCATGTTTATACATGTACCACATTTGCTTCCTAATTAAACTAATGTTTCTTTGGAGTGAGAAAAAACCCACACAAAAAAACAACAAAACAACCAAACTGAATACCATGAATGTGTCTCTGTTATTGATTTGTTATGCGTATTCTTAGAAAGAAAAGCCCCAAGAGGAGTATAATAAATCGTCACCGTCCGCACGCTCTCTGAATTGTTGAACAAATAATAATCAAGAAATAACAATGCGAGACGCGTTGACTAGCCAAACTAAACCTAAGATAGAAACTTGGAACAGCATCAAGTTAACAGGTCGTTGCCTCGTAGTTCCCACATGGCCTAGAGGATACGTCTGGAAGAAACACGTATCTTGTTATCTTGTCTGTGATTTGGTGGCAAACTGTTGCCAATTAAATTATGGAAACGCATTACGATATCAACGGAACGAATTTTGAGTTTTGGTAGAAACGTTTCATGGACGCGTAGAGAAAAATAAGGTTGTTATTTCTATATTTGTTGCTCACAATACATGCTTATACATGTACCACATTTACTTCCTAATTTAATTAATTGTTTTTGGAGTGAGACAAAAACAACAACCAAACAGCATACTATTAATGTCTGTTATTGATTTTTATACTTATTCTTAGAAGAGCCCCAAGAGGAATATAAGAAATCGTCACCGCCCGCAGGCTCTCTGAATTGTTGAACAAATAATAATCAAGAAATAACAAGGCGAGACGCGTTGACTCGCCAAACCAACCAAAAGATAGAAACTTGGAACAGCATCAAGTTAACAGGTCGGTGCCTCGTAGTTCCCACATTGCCTAGAGGATACGTCTAGAAGATACACGTATCTTGTTATCTGTGTAGTGTGATTTGGTGGCACACTGCTGCCGATTAAATTATGGAAACGCAATGCGATATCAGTGGAACGAACATTTTGTTTTGTTAGAGACGTTTCACGGAAGCTTAGAGAAAATAAGGTTGTTATTTCCATATTTGTTGCGCGCAATACATGTACTACATTTTCTTCCTAATTTAACACACACACAAAATTGGAGTGAGAAAAAAACAAAACCAAACAGCATGCCATTAATGTGTCTCTGTTATTGATTTGTAATACTTATTCTAAAAAAGAAAAGCCCCAAGAGGTATATAATAAATCATCACCGTCCGCACGCTCTCTGAATTGTTCAACAAATAATAATTAAGAAATAACAAGGCGAGACGCGTTGACTCGCCAAACCAACCCAAAGATAGAAACTTGGAACAGCATCAAGTTAACAGGTCGTTGCCTCGTAGTTCTCACATGGCCTAGAGGATACGTCTGGAAGAAACACGTATCTTGTTATCTTATCTGTGATTTGGTGGTAAAATGTTGCCGATTAAATTATGGAAACGCTTAACGAGATCGGTGGAACAAATATTGAGTTTTGGTGGAGATGTTTCGTGGAAGCTTGGAGAAAAATACGGTTGTGATTTCCATATTTGTTGCGCACATTATGTATAGACATGTACTACATTATGTATATACATGTACTACATTATGTATAGATATGTACTACATTATGTATAGACATGTACTACATTTACTTGTTGCGCACATTATGTATAGACATGTACTACATTATGTATAGACATGGACTACATTATGTATAGACATGGACTACATTATGTATAGACATGGACTACATTATGTATAGACATGTACTACATGTACTTGTTGCGCACATTATGTATAGACATGTACTACATTTACTTGTTATGCACATTATGTATAGACATGTACTACATTTACTTGTTGCGCACATTATGTATATACATGTACTACATTTACTTTTTAATTTAACTGATCCCATCCTCGTGCGACCATGTTTTAATGGACAATACGACAATACGAAATTCTTTCTATGTATTTATTTATTGTTAGAATGCAAGGTGAACAATTCTCGAGATTATTCCATTTAGTGATAACAATACTCTGACCTACGATACAATTTACAAACATTACAAAGGCGTATACGAAATAAACGACAAATCGTCATCTTTCAAAAGCATCCATAACTACCTGGTTCATATAGAATTGTCCTCTCCAGTAATTCCAGCATGGAACATAACTCATAGTTGCTTGTCTTCTAATCCATGAAATATTATATCATTGTTTGATATGAACGTGATTGGTATGTACTATATAATGAAACAATGCATATGTTAAAACTAATGGAAAGCTAGAGCGGCGTTGGTAAAGAGCCACCAAACACACGCTGTGAGAATGAATTTTAAAATTAAATGATAATTTTGGTCAATGACCTCTTACAGACACAAAAACAAAATAGTATTCATCTTCAATGTCGTTTGAGTTACATTTTCCACAATAACGTATATGCCTGGTTGTATAATTGGTGTAATGTTTTCCTGCACATCTGTCGGAATGTATTGGGTGGGCTGAACTAAGTTAAAAGATATGAGTCTCGCTCTGAGAAAACGGGACTTAATACATGTGCGTAAAGTGTCGTCCCAGATTAGCCTGTGCAGTCCGCACAGGCTAATCAGGGACGACAAATAGCGCCTTAACTAAATTTTCGCTAAGAAGAGACTTTCGTTAAACAAAAAATACCGTTCAAGCGGGAAGTGTTGTCCCTGATTAGCCTGCGCGAAATGCACAGGCTAATCTGGGACCACACTTTACGCACTTGCATTAAAATCCCGTTTTCCCAGAGCAAGGCTCATATATATTTATCAGATAATCTTATGTTTTTTTGTATTTTATTCCACGAATAAGATCTTCCATATATTTAACAGATCGTGCTCGTTTTATCTTCTGATATTTAAGTACACCAACCAATATCCGCTTGTTACTTGAAGCATAAAACATGTGCGTGTTTGTTAGAGGATTCGTGTCGATCCAAATTGCCCGAAGAACAAATACTCAATAGAAATTCAATACACACATTTAGACGTCAAATGATTTGTTCGCTTAATTAATGAGATAGCATGTAGTCGTCATTTATGATACAAACGCAACCATTTAACAATATTGTGATATAACTGCTTGTGCACACAAAATCACTCGCACACATACACAATTGTACGACCATAAAATGAAATACAGCCATAAAATGCAGTTAATGTGACTGCAGTTATCAATATTACGCGTATTCCATACAACCAATAATGTTCTATATCACAGTATCCGCTTTGCTACTGTTAACACAGACCGACGGACAGATGAACGAATGGCTGATATCCAGAACACCCATTTTATTCGTTGACAATGTAAATATAAAATACAAGAGCAATGGGCACGGTCGCAGTGACGCTCAATTGGTCACTTTAGGCTCAGGTACTACTTAAAAGTACCCCGGTACTCTTAAGTATACTACAAAGTACCCGTGGTACGGAAAATATACTAAAAAGTACCCCGGGGTATGACCGGGTGCCTTTCAGAGTATTTCCATACCCGGGGGTTCATTGTAGTATATTTAATATACCGGGGGTACTTTTAAGTAGTACCTGAGCCGACAACGACCAATTGTGCCGCAGTGACATATCCATGTACACTTCTGCAGTCCGCTCGGTTCAAGCACACACCCAGTTACATGTCGGTTCTAGAAAATAAAGTGGAACGTAATGTATGGTTTATCTGATGGTAACTTAATATGCTATTGCTGCTTTATCATGCAAGCCTTGTGGATATTTGGTAAAATGACCCCAGTACCTATTATAAGAGTAACACACAATATTTCTCCGTAACATATAATTATCTAAAATAAGAAGCGTTTTGGAATTTATTACAACGGCAACCGACTCATACCAAATCTATACTTTCCACGCCAAAATTATATTGTAGACCCATATGATAAAAGGTAGTGAGAATACAATGATGTATGATTTCTCACTTTACTACAATATTATATAGTAACAGAGCGAAAGATTCAGTAAAGCTTACATGTAATTGTTGTCAAACAAACTGAAAACAGATCAAACATTTAAAGACAATGTTATCAACGTACATAAGCCGTACACATATTATATTTGCGGCGTTACTGTCCCACATACAATCTTCTTCGATATGTGAGTGTTAACAAGGCTTTACTTTAGCCTTATACGGAAAAATGCCCCGCCCCCTGGCGGCCATTTTTTCAACAGACCGGAACCATTTTTTTTTAACTCATCCAAGATATCATTACAACAAATGTTCTGACTGAGTTTTATGAAGATTGGACAATAAATGTGGCCATTAGAGTGTTAACAAGGTTTTCTATGGCCATATAAGGCAAACTGCCCCCCCCCGGCGGCCATGTTTTTCAACCAACCGGAACCATTTTCGAACTGATCCAAAATATTATTGGGAACATGTTCTGACCAAGTTTCATGAGGATTGGACAATTCATGTGGCCTCTAGAGCGTTAACAATGTAAATGTTGACGTCGCACGACGTACGACGCACGATGGACGACGGACAAAAGGCGATCAAAAAAGCTCACGTTGTGCTCATGGTGAGCTAAACAGGGCAACACTATTATCATATTGGCGTCCTTTTTGTCGTTTAATAGAATATATTTTTCGTTCTTTCGTGTTTCAGGTTTTCGAATATTCGTTCCGATGCCTAGAAAAGAAAAGTGGTTCGAATGACACACTTTAGCCAAGATGGTTACCGGTCATTTTTTAATATAATCTGGAGAATAAATACGTCACGCACTGCTACCATTTGTGTATATGAAGCGTGTGCATTCTCATCGTAATCGTTTCAAAAATGTAGTTTGAACATCGAGAAAAGCAAACAGATGAACCAAACAAACAATAGCCAAACCAAAACTGTATATCCCCTGCATACGTACTAAGCCAAAACGGAAATAGGAAAGGTCTATATAAAAAACGTCCCTTATCGTGGTTTAATCTATCAAAGGCACTCTCGTGGGACACTTAATCATCTCTGAAGAAACACCATAATATTATTTATAAACGCCGATGGTTTGCCAAGAACTCGCCTATTATCTACGTTAGATAATTCACCTTAGTAAAGTTTACAATGAAATGTAAGTAAATTCTATTAAGTAAAGTTTACATTGCGATGTTGTTAAAGTCCTAAGCATATATTTCAATGCAATGGTAGTTAATGATAGTAAACTTTGCAATATTAGTAAATTCTAAGCATAGTTTAAGTTACACGTTCGACAATGACGTACATGCCTTGGTGTATAATTTCCTGCTCATCTGTCGGAATGTATTGGGTGGGCTGAACTAGGTATATAGATACGAGGACCGCTCTAAGAAAACGGGGCTTAATGCATCTGCGTAAAGCGTCGTCCCAGATTAGCATGTGCAGTCCGCACAGGCTAATCTTGGACGACACTTTCCGCTTTCACTGGATTTTCGCTAAGAAGAGACTTTCTTCAAACGAAAAATACGATACAAGCGGAAAGTGTCGTTCCTAATTAGCCTGTGTGGAAGGCACAGGCTAAGCTGGAACGACACTTTACGCACATGCATAAAGCCACATTTTCTCAGAGCGAGACTCATATATATTCACCAGATAATCGTATGTTGTATTTTTGTAGATAACGTATTGCAGCCCATGAAAAAGGTCTTCCATATATGTGACAGATCGTTCTCGTTTGATCGTCTGATATTTAAGTACACCATCCAATATCCGCTTGTTACTTGAAGCATGAAACATGCGTGCTTGTTAGAGGATTCTTAACGATCAAAGTTGCCAGAAGAACTAATACTTTATACAAATTCAATAAACTCATTCAGACATCAAACGATTCGTTTTCTTAATTAAAAATACCATGTAGGCGTCTTTTTTTGTTACAAACGCAACCATTTAACAAAATTGAGATAGTACTGCTTACGCACACATACACAATTGGAGACCATACAATGAAATACAGAAAAAATACAGATACTGGGTCTGCAGTTATCAAAATTACGCCAGTGATGATGACACGTTCAGATGTATTTCATAATACTGTAAAATACGTTCGTCATATCGTGTATTCATGGAACTTAACATATTAATGTATTAAATATAACCGATAATTGACGATATGACCTTAACGCATGTGCGTACAGGGTCATCCCAGACTAGCGTGTGCAGTCCCACACAGGCTAATCATGGACGACACTTTCCGCCTACACTGGATTTTCGTTTACAAGAGACTTTTTTAAAACCAAAAAAAAAACACAACAGCGGAAAATGTCTTCCCTGATTAGCCTTTGCGGACTACACAGGCTATCTGGGATGACACTTCGCACATGTATAAAGCCCAGTTTTTCCAGAACGCTACTCATATAAAAGTATCCGCTTTGCTACTCTTAGTACAGACCGCCGGACAGATAAACGAATGGCTGATATAAAACATATTAATAAGAACGCATTTTATTCGCTGACAATGTAAATGTAAAATACAGTAGCAATGGTCACGGTCACAGTGACCTATCCATGTCCACTTCTGTAGTCCTTTAGTTTCGTCCCTTTCTGTAGTCCTTTAGGTTCAAGCACGCACCAAGTTACATGCCGGTTCTATGAAACTCAGCGGAACTTAATTTTTGGTAAATGTGTTAGAAACTTAATATGCAGTTGTTTTATCAAGCAAGTCTGGTGAATATTTAGTTATATGACCCGATACCTTTTATAAGAGTAATACGCAAGATTTCTCCGTCACATATAATTATCTTAAGGTAGAAGCGTTTTGGAATATATTACAACGGCAACCGACTAATACCAAATCTATACTTTCCCAGCCAAAATTATATCGTAGACCCATATGATAAAGTGTAATGAGAATACAATGTTGTATGATTTCTCATTATACTAATATATTATACAGTAACAGAGCAAAAGTTTCAGTAAACGCTTACATGTTATTGTTGTCATACAAACTGAAAACAGATAAAACATTTAAAGACAATGTTATCAACGTTCATAAGTCGTACACGTATTATTTTTGCGGCGTAACTGTCCCACATACAATCTTCTTTGATATGTATGCAATTGACATTAACGTTACTGGTGTAGAAACATGTTTAAACGTGACGCTTACTGATTAACGTAAGAACATTTTAACGTTCAATCGAAGAAACTGCAGTTGTTCCCTGTTGTGTACACGAGTCACAAGTAATTATTTTCTAACCTAATTGAAAAACTAACAACAACGTTACCATAAGAACCGATTTTGATTAGGATGTTCCAATGAAGTAATATTTTCTTTAAAGTTGTTCCTTATTTCACGACCACTGTTTGACGGAAATAAATGGCAGAAACAAACTGGATTGTGCAAGGAACAAATTGGGATGACTTGAAGTACATAAACGACCGATTACTTATAAACAGTATATCTTTTATACCAAAATGTAGTGTACTTGTTTGTTTTGACAAATACCAATATAAATTATGTCATCCTAACATAACAGTCGTTGTTAAAATTGCACGTACATATTTTTCGAAAAAAGAAGTTTCAACACTCTATAATGGGTCTAGACATTCTCGCATTGTCATTTAAGATCATGCTGTGAGACCACATTAGAATCGAAATACTCTGGTCGATTTTTTTTAAGAAGAGAAAACAAAAATAGAAACTGAGTTAACGTCGAAATAATAAGTCATGCAGACAAATATTAGCGAATATTGGGTGATGCAACATTAGAATAAAAAAATGTATTTCTCTTTTGTGCACTTCTTTCCTTGAATATAAGAGACAAACGCCGTTTTTGGAGTGAGAAACAACAACCAAACAACATGCTATGAATGTGTCGTCTGATATTGATTCGTTATACTTATTCTTAGAAAGAAGAGACCCAAGAGGAATATGATAAATCGTCACCCTCCGCAGGCTCTCTGACTGTTGAACAAATAATAATCAAGAAATAACAAGGCGAGACGCGTTGACTAGCCAAACCAACCCAAAGATAGAAACTTGGAACAGCATCAAGTTAACAGGTCGTTGCCACATAGTTCCCATATGGCCCAGAGGATACGTCTGGAAGAAACACGTATCTTGTTATCTTGTGGTGTGATTTGTTGGTAAACTGTTGCCGATTAAATTATGGAAACGCTTAACGAGATCGGTGAAACAAATATTGAGTTAGAGGCGTTTCATGGACGCTGTGAGAAAAACAAGGTTGTTATTTTAATATTTGTTGCGCACAAGACATGCATAGACATATGCTACATTTACTTCCTAATTAAACTGATCCAGTTCTCGTGCGGCCTCTTTTTTGGATGGGCAACTAGAGCGGCTTTAATAAAGAGCCTTTTAACACACGCTGTGGGAATTAATATCAAAAACCATATTATTTTTTTGGTCAATGGCCTATTACAGACACAAACAAAATAGTATTCATCTTCAATGTCGTTTGAGTAACACGTTCGACAATGACGTGTGTACCTTGGTGTATAATTGTTGTATAATTTCCTGCACATCTCTCGAAATGTATTGGGTGGACTGAAATAAGTAAAAAGATATGAGCCTCGCTCTGAGAAAACGGGACTTAATGCATGTGCGTAAAGTGTCGTCCAAGATTAGCCTGTACAGTCCGCACGGGCTAATCAGGGACGACAATTAGCGCATTCAAGCGGAAAGTGTTGTCCCTGATTAGCCTGCGCGGAATGCACATGCAAATCTGGGACGACACTTTACGCACTTGCATTAAATTCCCGTTTTCCCAGAGCGAGGCTCATATATATTTATCAGATAATCTTATGTTCTATTTTTTATTCCATTCAAGAAATAAGATCTTCCATATATTTAACAGATCGTGCTCGTTTGATCTTCTGATATTTAAGTACACAAACCAATATCCGCTTGTTACTTGAAGCATAAAACATGTGCGTGTTTGTTAGAGGATTCGTGTCGATCCAAATTTCCCGAAGAACAAATACTGTATAGAAATGCAATACACACATTTAGACGTCACATGGTTTGTTTTCTTTATTAATGAGATTGCATGTAGTCGTCATTTATGTTACAAACGCAACTATTAAACAATATTGCGATTTAACTGCACACAAAATCACTCGCACACATACACACTTGTACGACCACAAAATGAAATACAGACATAAAATGCAGGTACTGTGTCTGCAGTTATCAATATTACGCGTATTCCATACAACCAATAATTTACTATATCACAGTATCCGCTTTGCTACTGTTAACACAGACCGACGGACAGATGAACGAATGGCTGATATCCAGAACACCCATTTTATTCGTTGACAATGTAAATATAAAATACAATAGCAATTGGCACGATCGCAGTGACGCTGGATTGGTCATTTTTGGCTCAGGTACTACTTAAAAGTACCCCGGGTACTCTTAAGTATACTATAAGGTACCCGGGGTACGGAAAATATACTAAAAAGTACCCCGGTGTATGACCGGGTGTCTTACAGCGTATTTTCCGAACCCGGGGTAGATTGTAGCATATTTAATATACCCGGGGTTCTTTTAAGTAGAACCTGAGCCGACATCGACCAATTGTGCCGCAGTGACATATCCATGTACCCTTCTGCAGTCCGCTCGGTTCAAGCACACACCCAGTTACATACCGGTTCAGGTAAAAAAGCGGAACTTAATGTATAGTTTATCTGATGGAACCTTAATATGCTGTTGCTGCTTTATCACGCAAGCATGGTGAATATTTAGTTAAATGACCCCAGTACCTATTATAAGAGTAACACGCAATATTTTTCCGTAACATAAAATTATCTTAATTTAGAAGCGTTTTGAAATATATTATACCGGCAACCGATTTAGACCAAATCTATACTTACAAAGCCAAAATGATATTGTAGACCCATATGATAAAACATATTAAGAATTCAACGTGACTTCTCACTATACTTAAACATTATTCACTAACAGAGCGATGGATTCGGTTAAGTCTTCGATGTTACATAGTTTGTTATCGCTGTCATACAAACTGAAAAAAGAAAACAGATTTAAAATGTTAAGACAAATGTATCAACTTATAATAAACCGTATTTTGTTTTTGCAGTGTAACTGCCTCATATGCAATCTTCTTTGATATATATGCAATTGTCATTAACGTTAATAGTGTTGAACCATGTGAAAACGTGACGCTTCCTGATTTACAAGAAAGTGTTAATGTTCAAGCGAAGAAACTGCGGATGTTCGTTGCTGCGTATCACAGTCACAACTTAGTATTTTCTAACGGAATTGAACAAATAAACGAAACATTACCATAAGAACCAATTTTGAGTTGAATATTTCAATTAAAAATATGTTCTTACAAGTTGTTTCTTTTTTCATGACTACTGCTTGACGGTTACAAATGGCAAGAACAAACTGGATTGTGCAAGGTACACATGGTGATGACTTGAATTTAATATTTAAAAAAAATACCGATTACTTATTAACACTATATCTTTTATAACAAAACGTTTTGTACTTGTATGTTTTGACAAATACCAATATATGTCATCCTAACATGACAGTCGTTATTAAAATGGCACGTTTATATTTTTCGAAAAAGTAGTTTCAAAACTGTAAAATGTGTCTAGAAAGCCTNGTTCACGACGCACGACGGACGACGCACGACGGACGACGCACGACGGACAAAAGGCGATCGCAATAGCTCACCATGAGCACTTTGTGCTCAGGTGAGCTAAAAAGGCGACACAAATTGTCGCATTGGCGTTCTTTTTGTCGTTCTGGTGGGTATATGTGTCGTTCTTTCGTGTTGGGTTTTTGAATATTCGTTCCAATCCTTAACAAAGAAAAGGTGGTTCGCATGGCAAACTTTTATTAAGATGGGCGCCAGTCCTTTTGAGCACAATCAGGAGAAAAACACGTCATGCACTGAGACTATTTTAGTACATGAAGCGTGTGGGGTTTCATCTAAATCGATCCAAAGACGTAGTTTGCACGACATGAAATGCTAACAAATGAACCAAACAAACAATTGTCAAACCAAAACGGTAACTCCTGCATACGTTCTTAGCCAGACCGGAAATGGGAAAGATCTATAGAAAAAAGACCACTTATCATGGTTTACTTTACGTTTCCGGTGTTTATAGAGAAATATCAGTGAATTAAAACTGATAATTAACTGCTTCAAACAGTGAACATAAACAGTGAAAATTATCGATAATTTTCGTTGTGTCATTGGAATTATTTTTTTCAAAAAGCATATTAATAAGCATGTGTAAGCATCACATAAAAAGAAAATTTGTTGGCTTCGGTGGAATATCGATTTTAATTCACTCGCGATCACATAAAAAAATATATTTTCTATGATCACTCGTGAATAAAAATCGATATTCCACCAAATCCAACAAATATCCTCTATTTAATCTATCAAAGGCACTCTCGTGGGACACTAAATCATCTTTGAAGAAACACCATAATAAATAATTTCTTAACGCCGATGGTGTGCCAAGAACTCGTCTATTATCTACGTTATTTATGCACCAGCACAGAATGCGGTTCTCAGAATGACAAGATGTTAATAGTAAAATCCTACGCATATATTTCAACGCAATCATAGTTTATTTCTAAGCATAGTTTTTTATTGCAATATCAGTAAATTCCTAAACATAGTTTACAATGAATTGCTAGTAAATTCCTAAGCATAGTTTACAATGCCATGCTAGTAAATTCTCTTAAGTAGAGTTAACATTACTATGTTAGTGAATTCTTAAGCATATATTTCAATGCAATGTTCGTTAATTTCTAAGCATAGTTTTATGGAAATGTTATTAAATTACTAAGTATGGTTTACATTCCATGGTAAGTAAATTCTCTTGAGTAAAGTGTTCATGGCAATTTTAGTAAATTCCTTAGCATATATTACAATGCAATCTAAGTAAAGTTCTAAGCATAGTTTTATTGCAATTTTAATAAATACCTGTATAGTTTACAATTTAATTATAGTAAATTCCAATGCATAGTTTGTATTACAATGTTAGTAAGCTCCTAGGTATAGTTTCATTGCAATGGTAGTAATGTTTTAGGCATAGTTTACAATGCAATGTTAGTAAATTCATAGGTATAGTTTACAGTTGATTTTTAGTAAATTCCCAAGTACAGTTTATATTTAATTGTTAGTACATTTCTAAGTATAGTTTACAATTCAATGTTGAAAATGTCTAAGCATAGTTTAAATTGTATAATTAGTAAATTCCTAAGCATGGTTTACAATGCACTTTTTCGTTAATATTAAGCATAGATTTGAATGCAATGTTCGTAAATTCCTGAGCATATTTTATATTACAATATTAGTAAATTTCTAAGCATAGTTTACAAATCAATGTTCGTAAATTCCTAAGCATAGTCTACAATGCAATATTAGTATATTTCTAAGCATTGTTTACATTGAAATGTTACATATTTCTTCATGAGTCTTACATGACAATGTTTTGCTTATTTCTTCGTGTGTGTTGCCTAACAATGTTATCAAGATCCTTCACTACGCATTTAGGCATTCGCATAGCGTACAGTACAGTGCAATGGTTCGAATTTCTGTACAGATAATACTTTAATAGAATTGTATGAAATTCATGTAATAGCCTCCAGAGAGATTTATTAAATTATACGCATATGAGTACCGTGAAATCCCTGTATATAAATAGCAGTGAAATGGTATCCAATTCCCGTATCGATGTTATTATATGACATTTCTTTTTATAACTGACATAGCAATCAAATTGAATTCCTGTGTCATTGTAATTTATTTTTCTTGTATATCACTAACGATGCAATCTTCATGAATTGATAAATAACTGAAAGTTTTGTGCAACTGGATATAACAATTAAATGTCAACTCTGTGCACTGGCATTACATTTCAAAGTCACATTTTTGTTTATAGATAAAAAATTTGTTATAAAAGTCACAATTCACATTCCAAGGCTGCATTGCAATTTGGATGAATTTATGTCTACATACATTGTGTTGGGAATGTGGATTATTGGAAATAAATGGCTTTAATGCGTGTCTGTTTTATGACAAAATGTCGTTTTCTTTAAAAAAACTTCGCACGAAACGTCTCATTATTTTGTAAGATATACATATAGATAAACGGGGAATAGTTGACGGAAATCTCTCATCAAATGTGATGTCTTATAGCGTTACGCAAAGCAAAAATTTCGCCTTTATATTATCAAAGATTTGAAACATAAGACACATCAACATTAACCCATTTATGCCGAGCGTCTAGAAAAAAGGCCTTGGCAAACAGCGTAGACCCAGATGAGACGCCGCATGATGCGGCGTCTCAACAGGGTCTGCGCTGTTTGCTTAAAGGAATTTCTGTAAGAAATATTCTAAATAAAGAAATAAATATACTAGACATCCCTAATTTTGGAAATAAATTGATCCAATTTGGAAGGATGGGAGAGTCCACTAGACATAAATGGGTTAATAACAACATTACTACTACTACTACAAATCGTTATAGGTATCGGTAATATTCAAACTGTACAATATACGAACAACTAGGGACACAGGCTCGTGTGGGATACGTACAATACACGCCCAACTAGGGACACAGGCTCTTGTAGGATACGTACAATACACGAACAACTAGGGACACAGGCTCGTGTCGGATACGTACACTACACGCACTACTATGGACACAGGCTCGTGTAGGATACGTACAATACACGCACAACTAGGGATACAGGCTCGTGTAGGATACGTACAATACACGCACAACTAGGGACACAGGCTCGTGTAGGATACGTACAATACACGCACAACTAGGGACACGGGCTCGTGTAGGATACGTACAATACACGAACAACTAGGGACACGGGCTCGTGTAGGATACGTACAATACACGAACAACTAGGGACACGGGCTCGTGTAGGATACGTACAATACACGAACAACTAGGGACACGGGCTCGTGTAGGATACGTACAATACACGAACAAATAGGGACACGGGCTCGTGTAGGATACGTACAATACACGAACAGCTAGGGACACGGGCTCGTGTAGGATACGTACAATACACGAACA
>VMBQ01001058.1:32270-84095 GCA_007657795.1 Dreissena rostriformis | reverse complement strand
ACAGTGTGAGAACGGAGTGATCGTAGTAGCAACGTGTTACGAACTGTCTTCGAACTTTGTGGACGGCCTGGAACGGGGTTGAACGGGAGAGGTGTTTCAGAACTTTGAGCCTACTCAAAATTTTCTTCCGATCATCCCGTTCTACAATTAAACGTAGTAACAACGTACTGGAAACGGAATGGACGTACTAAGAACGGATAGGTCGTACTAAGGTCGGGTTAGGAACGTGCCAGAACGTAGTGCGATCGGACCGAAATTACCTGTACGATGCCACACCGATCGAGTCCGTTTCTAGTCCGTCCAATCCGTTCTCAGACAGACCGACCCCGTCCGCACTTCGTCTCAAGTACGATCTTGTTTCGTGTAAATAAATAGAAACTAAAAGATAAGTTCTTACAACGTTTGCAACACGTTCTATAAGTTCTCAGTAAGTTCTTAGTACTTTGTACTCGTTTTAAGGAGTTCGCAGTAGGTTCCAAGTACGTTGTACTCGTTCAATGCAGTTGTTACAACGTTCAAACCGTAAATACAATACGTTCAGACAATGTGCATATAAATAGAGGTCGTTGTCTCAAAATTCATCATTTGTGATATAAGATGAAATATCGACAATCTTTGAGTTGTTAGTTTTTAGTGTGAGCGTTAGCTCACGCTAAAGTAGAGAGGCAGTTTTCAGAATCAGATTGCTTTAACTACGCTAGGAACGACAACTGCAGCTAGTAAAGATAACCACTGCCTGTTTACACTATAGCAGACAGCATGTATAAGGTTTAAGAGCTTGTTCAACGATATTGGCCAGTCTAGTGTTTATAATAGCTTGTGCGACGACATTTGCCAGTTAATCATTGAAATCTGTACATATTGGCTGCTTTCAGGGAAAACGGGGCTTAATGCTGCATGAAAAGTCTGTCACGTTGAAAACATTGTTGCTCAATTATTTAATGAAAATAAGTACAGTATTAGATACACATAACACAACATGTACATGATTATAGGCTTGTAATTTTTTAGCAAGGAAACAAAATTCTAAAGATGGTTGCCAGTGCAGCAACCAATTGTGGAAAAAAGAGACATATTGTTGTTATTTTGTCTAAGTTATCTCTTTAACATAAATATGAGGATAACCAGTGCATACACATCTCAACCTGTGCTTTAAGACACACTCTTTATAAATTTGAATGGGTTGTGTTCATTTCAAACTTGCGATATAAAAAGCTGTAACATAATTTTGAAAACTAAAAGGGGGCCTCAGATTTTGCAATAGCGAACACTTCAGTGCCTTCAGCGCTTTGATTTTAAATGTTGGTTTCGTGCAATTTATGTAAGAAGCAGAGCAGCAATATAATGTTTTGTTGGGCCGCACTGCCAATTTTGCGGAATTGTTTCTTGGAGGCATAACAAATGTACGTCTGGTCGGCTCAAAGCGTGAAACATAAATGAGAAATGGCAGGAACGTAGTCGATTTTATAATCGCCGTGCAGAACGTGGCTGCAACTACGTCCTAAACGTACTAAGAACGTAGTAGGACGGAGTGAGAACTGCCTTTGAACAAGTTACCACTGCACAACGAATAAAGAAGAACTGCGTACGCATGTGATCGAACTGGCTGAGGACGGGCTCGGTCTGACTGGAAATAGTATACCAACGGGGACAATGGCAAAAATTGACCCGATGGGTAAAGACGGACTGGCAACGGGATAGGACGGGATAGGAACGAGCTGCACGTAGCGCGAACTGTGTATGAACGTCATTCAATCATATTGTACATTTTTTTTCTGACCAAAAATACACGTTCAAGCAAGTTCACATCCCGTTCTGCAATTTCTTCAGAACGTGGTCGAACTGTCTAAGAACGTGCTTGGTGTATGGGCTCCTTTACCATTGTATGGATGATAAATTATCAGCTTAAATGTATACAGTTTTACGAAAAGCCGATTCTGTTTTTGGTATTTATTACCCTATTCAAAAATAAAAAATAAATAATTATTGCTCACCATTGTTATGAATTATTAACGAATAAAAAACATTTAAAATAGTGATCGTTCATAGCCCGGGTCTAAATTAAAAGGAGCATTATATGGTTTCACCGCTTAACACGCTGAGCTATTTTTGCGCAATTCAGCTTAAGTTTTGTATTGATCATCCGTTCATATTTGCCTTCCGTCTATAAATAAGTAGTTGCGTGTACAAAATTAAATACTTATATTCCTGCTGAATTCAGTAAGTGAAGTTTATAGGTTTTCGAAATATAATGTAAGAAATTAAGTTGTGAAATGTGTGTCGTAACACATGTGCATATTTAAATTAGCATTATCAGTAAAGACCGTGCGGGTCTTTACTCAACCAGATCAGCCATTAGTGTGCACACTTTCTCAACCAGACATTAACGTATTTAGCGAATAATGTCTTCGTTGTCTAAATTAACGCTCAGAGACAACAGAAAACGAGAGCGCCGACGGCGTTGAAAGACTATTGGCAAGACACACTGAAGTTTCTGCTGAAGTACATTTTAAGGAACAGTTGAATAAATGAAAATGAAAAGGCTAAAGATTTTTTTAAATACACATTATCATTACATCATTACTATTTACGAGACTAAACAACTTTTTTATTCGGAAGCTCAGGTCAAAGTGACATTAAAAACTGACCTAATCGTCCCTTGAGAATAACGGTCAACTGCAGACAACGGTCAGTCTGGATTCCCCCCGAAAACAATCACTCTATATTACACTTGAGAATAACGGTCAATTGTCGATAACGGCCAACGGCCAGTATATATCACTCCGAAAGTCTTGTATATCTTTTTTTTCTTGTTTTGTTTGTTTCTTTTCATTATACTGTTACGATGGCTTGGTAAGAGACAACCGACTGAGACGTATTTTTGAAATTCGGTTAAGTAAAATCTCTTGGCTAAAGCCAATAGACTAACCAGACTCGATAGAGCGATCTGTATCATTAGCCGGAATATACGTAACTTGATGGCATCTGCAGTTGTCCAGAAAAAAAGTCCACCAGTAAAAGATTTCAGACATAAAGTCATGTTCATTTTGTATATAACTACAAGACCTCTGTAAAGTGAACGAATTTCGTTTAAAGAGAATGACAAACGTAATGTGCCACCATCTGCTCGCTGGAAATTTGAGACAAAAGTGCGACATTTTGAGATTACAAAGACCTGACTGTAACTGTTACATATTAATACACGAGTAAACTGCGTGGTTTGCAAAGAAGTATACAACCAACAATTGCTGAAAATATTTGCACAAACCTAAATATATAAAATCATTTCTTAAATCCACCATTTAATCGCCAACAGTTCAGCGGTTTTATAGGCTAAAATATGAGGCTTGCATGCACAAACAAGTGACATACATGGACAATATGACTGTGTTTATCTGAGTTTGCAGAACAACATACATTATATTGGAGCATAGGACTACATTATAATAGAAAACATTATAAGATCATAAACAGATATTAGAGCATAAGACTACACTATTGGACATAAAACTATCGATTTAAAATACTTACAGAACAATATTGTAATGTTTTATTTTTAATATAATCAACTGTGGTCCCTAATATGTACATTGTCAAGTTATCATTTGAATGCATGTCCTACACAAATACAGTAATTCTCTATCAGAGCGCAATTTAAGAAGATCTATATTGACAAATGAAATGAGTCCCTACACAAGTTTAAAAAAAAAATGCCCCACAAAACACAGTCATGTTTTTAACGTCGCATTACCATTTCAGCAATTCTGTGCACATATAATTGTATACATTTTTGGTATTTTCATAAAATTATATTGAAATCCAACCATCTGTTCTTGACAAGAGGATCTTAAAATATTACAATACATGGCGAATAATTGAAAATATGTCCAAGGTTTAGGAGGGAACGACATTGCATTGTTTAACAGGACCTAGAAAACACCTTCGTAGACGACCATACAACAAACATTTTAGTGTCTGCCTCCAGTGTCAGAGATGTTTTGTAAAGAAAAATATCAATCGTGGAGTAACGTACGAACGCACGCACGACTGACAACCATAATGCCATTAATTCGTATTTATTGTGTTGCCTTTGGTCTAGCCAAATACAGAAAATTCAATGGATATAGGACTCATCTATAAGATCAACACCAACTACCAACACCACTTCGCATCATAAGAAACTGACTCATTGGACACTTTTCATTTGCTGTATTATATCAACGATAAATAAAAAAAATGCATTGGGAAGTCCCATATGATCACGATGTCATCGATCAATACCGGACAATGCATCCCGTACCATAAATCACCCAAAGCAAGAGCGTCGCCGTCTTCCATCTGTGATTTAGATAGCCTCTCTCTTTGAAAAGTGGGTTTAATGCATTTGCGTAAAGTGTCACCCCAGATAAGCCTGTGCGGACTAATCAGGGACGACACTTCTCGCCTAAACTGGATTTTCGTTAAGAATAGTCTTCCGTTAAACGACAAATATAAAAAAGGCGGCAAGAGTCGTCCCTGATTAGCCGGTGCGGACTGCACAGGCTAATCTGGGACGACACTTTACGCACATGCATTTAACACTGTTTTCCTAGAGCAATGCTCCAATTAGCACACAGAGACAACAGACTGGATAGCACACAGAGACACCAGACTGGATAGCGAAGCCGTAAAATGACTGTTACAAATCAATGTCGGATACGACGCACTGATTTGTATCATTAGCCGGTAGATACGTAACTCGCATCTAGAAAAGAGTTCACCATTTAAGATTTCAGACAGAAAGTAATGTATAGAATTGCAAGATATCTGTAAAGTGTGACCGGATTTCGTTTGATGTGAATGACAAACGTAATGTGGTCGCATGCATACATGTAGATACAATAATTGACAGAATATCTCACTGTGTTTATCTGAAAGGCATAATCATATGGTGGAACCCAAGAATACATAATAATATACTACAGTTTAAGAGCAGTATCACATGTTTGAACATACTACTACATATTAATATACTACACGATAAAAACATACTCAAATATTGGAAGATAAGACTACATAAACATAATATTATACTAAATAATAACGCAATAAATAGATATTGGGGGGGGGATAAGCCTACCAAATCGCACATCAAACTATCAATTTAAAATANATACACAGAGACACCAGACTGGATACACAGAGACACCAGACTGGATACACAGAGACACCAGACTGGATAGCACACAGAGACACCAGACTGGATAGCACACAGAGACACCAGACTGGATAGCACACAGAGACACCAGACTGGATAGCACACAGAGACACCAGACTGGATAGCACACAGAGACACCAGACTGGATAGCACACAGAGACACCAGACTGGATAGCACACAGAGACACCAGACTGGATACACAGAGACACCAGACTGGATACACAGAGACACCAGACTATATACACAGAGACACCAGACTGGATACACAGAGACACCAGACTGGATAGCGAAGCCGTAAAATGACTGTTACAAATCAATGTCGGATACGACGCTCTGATTTGTATAATTAGCAGGTAGATACGTAACTCGCATCTAGAAAAGAGTTCACCATTTAAGATTTCAGAGAGAAAGTAATGTATAGAATTGCAAGACATCTGTAAAGTGTGACCGGATTTCGTTTGATGTGAATGCCAAACGTAATGTGGTCGCATGCATACATGTAGATACAATAATTGACAGAATATATGACTGTGTTTATCTGAAAGGCATAATCATATGGTGGAACCCAAGAATACATAATAATATACTACAGTTTAAGAGCAGTATCACATGTTTGAACATACTACTACATATTAATATACTACAGGATAATAACATACTCAAATATTGGAAGATAAGACTACATAAGCATAATATTATACTAAATAATAACACAATAAATAGATATTGGGGGGATAAGCCTACCAAATCGCACATCAAACTATCAACTTAAAATATTTACAGAACACTGTTGCATGGAATTATCTTCAAAATAACAAACTTGAGTGCTTCATATAGTAATCATTTGAATTAATGGCCTTCAAAAATACTGTGATTATATAATCTCAGAGCGCAATTTTAAAAGATCTATATTGCAAAATGAAATGAGCCACTTGGCANCAACGGCGCATAACTATTTGAGCAACTTTGTGCACATCTTAATGGATATTAATAAATATTATCATCAAATTATTTCGAAATCCGGCCAGTGGTTTCTGACAAGGAGATCTTCAATATTAATTGAAAATCTATCCAAGATTTAGGAGGGAACACTTTTTCATCTTTTTAACGAGACAATTAGAAAACGATTTGGTAGACGACCATACAAAGAACATTTTAGTGTCCGCCTTCAGTTTCCGAGGAGATGTCTAGTCAAGGAAAAGTTCACGCGCAGAGGAACGTACGCACGCACGCACGACTGACCAATCATAATGCCAGACATTCGTATTGTTTATCGTCTAGCAAAATACATGCCAATCCATGGACATGGACTAATTCTATAAGATCAACACCAACTACCAACACAACCTCGCCTCATAGGAAACTGACTCATCAGATATGTGCTATTTGCTGTATTATATCAACAATAAATCAAAGAAAGAACATTGGTCACGATGTAATCGATCTTGAGAGGATAACGCATCGCGTCCCATAAACCACCCAAAGCAAGAGATTCTCCGTCTTCCATCTGCTTTTAAAAAAGCCTCGCATTGTGAAAAAGGAGTATAATGCATGTACGTAAATTGTCGTTCCAGATTAGCCTGTTAAGTCCGTACAGGCTTTAAATGGTCGACACTTTCCGCCTAAACTGGATTTTCGTCAAGAATAGTCTTCCTTTAAACGAAAAATGTAATTCAAAGCGGAAAGTGTCGTCGCTGATAAGCCAGTGCGGACTGCACAGGCTAATCTGGGACGACACTTTATGCACATGCAATAAATCCCCTTTTCACATACCGCGGCTCATCGGATGTATCAAAGACAGAAACACGCAATAGCGCGAACTGTTCTTCTTAAGCGGACACTTTCTTTGACAAAACACGAGTCAAAAGTGTGAAGGTAATATATTTATTCGGTGGTTTAAAGCTGAGATTTTTATTTTACTAATGTTACAACTTAAACCGCCAAACAATTAATTAGAGCTTAAATATGGAGAAAAATGAGCCCCTTAGAAGAACTTTTAAATTTTAAACTGAATTTCCAAATACAATATGAACCTCGTTCTGGGAAAACTGGGCTAAATGCATCCGCGTATAGTGTCGTCCCTGATTAGCTTGTGCAGCCCTCACAGGCTAATTGGGGACGACACATTTCGCCCACCATTGATTTTTGCTAAGAAGAGACTTCCTTTAAACGAAAAATACAATAAGAGTGGAAGGTGTCGTCTCTGATAAGCCAGTGCGGATTGCACAGGGTAATCTGGGACGACACTTTACGCACATTCATTAATTCCGTTTTCCCAGAGCGCGTCTCAAATGTTTTTAAGGTATACTCATTCTTTATTTACATTTCTGTCTCCGCGGCCAAACACTGAGCTGTTCAATCTGATTCATAAACAAATAACAACGCAGTCGACTCGTTGGGACGATTGTATTAACCCATTTATGCCTAGCGTCTAGAAAAAAGGCATTGGCAAACAGCGTAGACCCAGATGAGACGCCGCATGATGCGGCGTCTCATAAGGGTCTGCGCTGTTTGCTTAAAGGACTTTATGTAAGAAATATTCTAAATATAGAAATAAATATACTAGACATCCCTAATTTTAGAAAAAAATTGATCCAATTAGAAGGATGGGAGAGTCCACTAGGCATAAATGGGTTAACAATACTGTACAGCGAATACCGTCAGCAGCAGCACAATGAAACCGATAGGACCAATACATTATAATACCTCGCTGCAATTTCCATATTGATGTGATTTAAAACATAGCCGGAAATGTCATTATGTTATATTCAAGCACCATTAAAACCATAAGACCATTAATTATTTGTTAAATTGCATACATGATTATTTGTTTCTTGTAATGCCGACAATTTTTCTGCTGATTGATGATGCGTATTTTCCACAGTATTTATTTATCGTAAATCGTTAATGTAAACGTATTAATCCAATGCCTATACTTCCTATGGACGATGCTTAAATACAACGGCATTACAATTATAGTTGTTCACTATCCGAATCATTGATGTATTCACCCGCGTATATTTGCAGCTCTGATAATTGTTGTTGACATTGCTCTTACAAAGGACTCAATAAATACAAATTATCCGTATGATCGTTATAAATCAGTCAGACACGTACGCAATCGTATTATGGAAACGTTATATATATTTATACATTGCTCCAGCTAGGCCTAAATGGAAAGGCGCCTTGCTTTGCCCTTCCGAGGCCCAGCCCTGCCCTTATATTTAAAAACATACATATACATAAAAAAATGAAGACATATTATAATTTATAAAGCTCTTATTTCATTGTTATTAATTTATTCCAATTGTAGACATATTATTTGCATGGTTTAATAATAATGGAAATTATATATTCTAACAATTATCAATAATATAAATATGCAGCAGGGAGCATTCCGGATTTGACCGCGCGCTCGAAAGTGCACTTTTGACAAAACAGCCCCTCCTGCCCTTTTCAAATCCTAGCTGAAGCACTGTTTATATATATATATATATATACTTCACACAATCTTATGGCTTAAACATAATCGTTCACTGTCTATGTGTAAGTTACATTCTCAAGAGCGCTTTGATACCAAATGATATTTTAAAAACGAATGCCATATATTCGGAGATGGTTGTATTCATTATATTAAAAAAGATACACTACAATGCCAGGAAACCAGGTGTTCACTGTTCAACCTTTAAGTAATGAATTAAATTTAAATAATATTGCAATCCCACGCTAGATAGGCAACATGCACACAACATTTCAGCGCCTGTCCTTCAATCAAAATCAAGTGTTTGAGCGGACATCAGTTTTTTCCCCTTTTACGTAACACTGACCTTGACCTTTGTTCAACTGTTCCTTAATGCAATCCCAAGCAAGGTCTGCATGTGAGCTTCAAACAAACACAATTTCAGACCCCACATAATAATTCAAGCTATTGAGAGGAAACAGTATTTTTTAGAAACAGTGACTTTGATTTTGACCCAATTTATCCGAAATAGAATCCCAAGCTATATAAGCTACACAACACACAGAATTCAACGCAATGTCTCTATCCAAACTAAAGTTATTGAGCAGAAACTTTTTTTTCTATCTTTTTAACAGTGACATTGACCTAACCCAACCGATCCCAAATGAACGCCGAGGCTATGTTTTCACATGAGCATATACACGCATGTTCAGTGTAATACCTCTAAATTCTAGTTATTTACCTGAAACCATTATTATTTTTGAAGCAACAGTGATATTGTCTCTCACCTGACTGGCACCAAATGCTATCCCAAGCTAGGTCTTCATGTAAGCCACCTACACGAAACATTTCAGTGTTATGCCCCCATCTTAACTCAAAATTGTGAGCGTAAGCCATATTTCTATTGTAAGTTGCAGTGACCTTGATCTTAACCTCTAACGGTCCCAAATGAATAATATTATTTGTACAATAAACTCCAGCAGACAAAATCGTCATTTCTCCGGGAATTTAATACACGTGTATTGAATTTCAATGATGCAGATTATCCAGTTGAATCCTGCAAAATGGCTTTCCTATTTTAGAACAGAAAGTTTAACATACGTAGCCTCACATGTTAGCAATACCAGTTGTTAGAGCAATATGAAAGACTCGCTCTGTGAAAAATTGGCGTAATGCATGTGCGCAGTTCGCACAGGCTAATCAGAGACGACACTTTCTGCCTCAACAAGATTTTCGGTAAAAAAAAGACTTCCTGTAAACGAACAATTCCATAAAAGCGGAAAGTGTCGATACCTAATCAACCTGTGCGGACTGCACAAGCTAATCTGAGATGACAAATTAAGCACATGCATTACGTCCAGTTATCCAGAACGATGCTAATACCACGATGCCCCGTTTTTAGCTCTACCTTTCGAAGTAACAAGTCGAGTTATTATTGTCACCATGCCGTCTTTGTTTGAGTTGGCGTTCTTTTTCAATTTTATTTTCTATTTTTGCCATGCCGACAATTTTCAAAGGAAGACAATTATACAGTCGGCATAATTATCATAAATTATCAATTTTATTTATTCAGGCGCAATAGTAGTATCGCAATGACGACAATAGCTATGGATGATGCTTAAATACAGAGGATATTATTGATAACTGATATATAGTCGCATCATTTATTCATCGCATGTATTGTCAAAGCCGGTGCTTGTTATTGGCGTTGTTATTACAAAGGATGGATTCATGAGACTGTTGTTCAAAATTGGATGGCTATTACCTAGTAAATCACGCACATTAAATGTGCAACAGTTTTGTCAATCACACTCTTAAGTTCGCAGATTGTTTTGATAACAGGATTGTGTTGCAGTGTTTTGGTAAATACAGGAACGATGTTAAAAAGTATATATGATATTAGTATTATAATAAGTATACCTTGGTAATATATGTACATGTACAGTTTTGCGATAATAACTCTACACATTGAGGCTTTTTTAAAGATTGATTCAAAGCTTGCCTGAGTGTTTCTAACAGATGGACTTTTTTCACGCAAATTTTGTTAACTGGATAATAACAGAGATGTCACTATTACGATGAACTCCATGAATGTCAACCAAAATTCTTATTTCTCTGATAAGTTCACAATCGATTTTCACTGCTGCACATTTTCCAGTTTAATCATACAAAATAACTTTCCTATTTTGGCACAGGAAGTCTGTCATATTGAGTCTCATACGTAAGCAATTACTAGAATAATAATTGACCCGCGTAATGCGACAATGGGTCTTATGTCATATGCGGTAAGCGAAGCTCCAGACCAGCCTGCCCTTTCGCACAGACTGGTCAGGACCTACGTTGTCCGCTAATGAGACCACAAAACCTTGCGTGAGTTTATAGCGGACAGCAAAGCTCCCGAAAAGTCTGTGCAAATGTCCAGACTTGTCTGGAGCTTCATAGTCCGCACAGGCTTAACACGGACACTACCTTCCGAATTCACTGAATTTTCGTTTAGAAGATACATGATTTAAACGAAAACTTCATACAAAGCGGAAAGTGTCGTCCGTGATTAGCCTGTGCACTGCATTTAGGCCAATACCGTCAGCAGAAACGCATCATTAATCCTACAGGAACAATAATAAGTAGAAGAGATTTAAAATAGAATCGATTTGTACTACAGTCGGATATGCCATAATGTCATATCAAAGCACCGGATATTTTATAATCATAAGAATAATTATTTATTTGTTCAATTGTCGATTCAATATAATTTCATAGACGCTCATTTGTTTTTGCAATGCCGGTAATTGTTATTGACGATGTCTGTAAGGACGGTACAGTTACTAGGCACAGTTACAAGAAATGAAATAATCCATGATTTATTAATTAAGTCGTTAATTCAATCGTACATTAGTAATTTTGACAATTGCTATGTACGTTGCTTAAATAAAGATTAGAATAAATAAACACCATAGTTTGTACATTAAGTCGTGGATTTAACAACACTCTAAAGCGTAAAGCTTACCTAATTTTATGAGCGCAAATGCATTTATAAGCGTTTTTAAAGAAAATCCGTTTTCCTTGTAAGGTTTCTTAATTTCTATGACACAACCTTGTCCTCTATGTGTCTTTGGCATGCTCTCTTTTAATTTGATGTTTTCGTCATCTTCGTTGAAAATGTTTAAAATATCGACTAGGCTAGTTTAGTTGTACGTCTATCACACTCTGGATCAGCAGACGATTTATTGTGCATAAATAAATCTTACGGAGGATTTCGGAGATACTCGATGTATCACGATCACGTCTGTCATTCCAATCAGAAGGCAGCGCAAAGTAGAGAAGATAACTACGATTTACTCATAACCGACACAAACGGCTTTTTCTCTGGGAATTGTACATCGATATTCCCTGCTACACGTTTTCCCGTTTGAGCATAAAACAAATGACTTTCTGTGACTCGATTCGATTACGTTAACAATAACCAGACCAATAAGACATAAACTGATATTATTAAGCAGTAAGTGTGTTGGTAATGTTACATATAAAAACGCCTTCCATGTGGAATATATCAATAAATACGGGATAGCGTGTGTTGGTAATGTTAAATATACAAACGCCTTCCATATGGCTTATCTCGATAAATACGAGATAGTGTTTGTGTTCCTTTTATATGGCACAGTAATAGTTCATGCAAATATGTTTTTTGTTATTGCTCACATTATAACATGTACCCAAAGCTTCTATTTCCATGTTAAACACCAATGACTTTTTTGTTTCTGTCCCGATCTTTTTTATATCTAAAAATTGTTTTTGAAAAGACTACTTCGGCATTTTTTTTTAATCGCCAATGTGTTTTATGCAAACATCTTACTAGTTTGGTTCGTTTTGTCAACAAAATGATATGTATCGCAAAGATAACCTTTGTCAATTAAAGAGCCTACGACTTTTCGTTTGATAAGATTGCTATGGCATACTGGTATCTCTACAAATGTGTGCATGTTTATATTGCACAATACATTGTACTTTGTGTGGCTGACAATGAGAATGATTCGTTCAATACAAAGTACGAAATTATACATTTCAACCTGTGTTTGTTTATGTTTATGTGTGTGTGTTTTTTTAAATAAATGAACATGTTTTTAACGCCTTTTCGTCTTTCGAAAATTGCAAACGATTCATTTTTGCTGCTGAAACACATTTTTATATTTATCTGATTGTTTTGGGTTTCATGAGATTTGTTGACTGTGTTAACATAAGGCCATGAAAGGAGCATGTGTGTTTTTTTTATATCAGAGATCTGGATATCTTTTAATTAAAGTACAATGCGCATTATTCAACGAACAGTGCAAGTGCAAAAGATGACGGTATAATGATTCACCAATATCATATTCTACCTAAATAACGATATTGGGGTCGTATTGTTTACTGTATTAATAGCTTGTTCGACTTTTATCTAATCCTCATGCACGCAGCATTGAAATAAAACACCATCTAATAAATGTTGGTGTATTCCGTATTGTTGATAACAGCAAACGCGCGCATTGTAGTGACGCCATTGTGTGTTTTTTTTTCAAGATGTCCCTTGATGTTTAAGTGTTTTTTTCTTTTGTTAATGTTCGAAAGTAAGATATAAAATGCGGTAATAATTGGACTAATGGAATACCAGGTAAGTGTTTAACGCAGATAAGTTAATTGGCTTGGCACACAAATCTGAAGGTACAGGTTTAATAATTCTCCTTAATAAACGTACCTGTATACAACACTGGCAAAGAATTCTCTGAGCAACTGTTACAGATTATAGCACAATTGTGCACACATAAAGCCTATCTAACAACTAATGTTTATATCATAAGCCTTCAACAACATTGTAATCGTTGCTTATCAAATCTATACAGTTATCATTTCCATGTTACATGATAAATATGCTTGACAAAGATAGGTGGGTGTCTTGGAAGAAAACTATGAATGTGCGGAGTAAACTCACCTGTGCTATTAGGCAGACCGGTTACATTTTAAACATGACAAGTGAAATCTTGAACATAAAATATCATGCACAATCAGATAACCATCACCTTACAATGAATCGAGATGAGTTCAAATGCATCATGAACCTCATTTTTACAAGCAAGTCTTCGCTCACCATGATATTTATCTTAATCCATGGGTCCCCTGATTCCAGATCCACGCAAGTTTCAGTAGATATTACCATCTAACAAACGCGTTCCAATGAAAACACAGAAGAAAAATAATAGATTCTCTTTATATTTTTATCATTTACTTTCCCAACTATTCGAAGACATCTGCGACTAAAGATCCATTTTAAGAGATACTCTGTTTTCCTGTGTACGTTGTTCATTCACTTTGCTTCCAGAAGCGAAATGCCGTCTAAGACAAAACTCCTATTAGATTTAAGCCACTGTTGTATTTGATTCGCTATCTATTTCCCAGCTCGTGTGGCAATCAATCGACGCTTTTTTTCTATTATCATTGATTCAAACTCTTAAATGAAAGTACCAATAAAACAGCATCAGCGACAGAACCAGAGCTTTAAACTAATCAGCGAATGTATTTTGAGTCGGAATGTGTTTTATACGACAACAAATACGGTGCTGATATTGATTTTCTTCGTAACAATTGCACACATTTGAACTCTGGAGACTTTTGTTTCCGATCGACTAGGCACCTCCCTGCGATTCTTCACGGCTACTAGCTCTGTAGAAACATTGGCAACTGTTCATCAATTATGAATATTTTGTTTAGCTTTCAATTTACCAATATAGCTCAAACAAATGGCTTTTATAATACTAGCGGTTGGTGTCCGCAATCAGAACATGATGGTGACACAAGAATTGCAGAGACACTAGGATTGCAGAGAGGTTACTAATAACAGTGTCTCGATGAGGGTTTTCAAAGATGCTTTAACGAAATTATGTTCCCATTATCTATACATAATTATGTAAGAGAGGGCACTGAACTAATTTTAAAGAATTAATTATGTAAGCATCGGTACATGCTATTAACAAATATACGAACGAAAGCTATTTTGGTGGTTTTAGTATAACTTCGTCGGCAATAAGTACGCTCAATCAGTCTTTCTTCTTTTTGAGTGCGTTCGCGATTATGTCAAATTGACGAACTAAGATACGAAGGAAATTGTCACATATATTATAAAAAATAAATAATATATCAACATTAGCGCTGACAATTTCACTAATTAGCCCCCGACGAAAGGCGTAAGTATATAGAAACGGAAGGCGCCATTCTGTCCGTGCTTCCAACCGTCACAACAGCTTCTGTGCGCAACTCCTAATACATTTTGCGTATGATTTTCCTGCAAAGTTTACAGAATCTTTATCTCCAAGTGCTACATCGGTATTTTAAAGGAGTTATTGCCCTTTGTTAAACATTACATGTAAACGTTTCTTTGCGCAGAACATCCTACATTGTGCGTGCGATTTTCCTTAAACCTTTACGGAATAAATATCTCCAAAAGCTGCATCGCACATTGTCATTTTTGCGATTGCGTTATTTTTTTTTAAAGGAATAATTACCCTTTGTTTAAAATTACATGTACAAGCGTCTTTACGAAACTCCTCTTACATTTTGCGTTCGATTTTCCTTTATTAAACGTTTACATAAATAATTATCTCCAAGTGCTACAACGCATGTTGTCAATATTTCGCGGATGCGTTAGGTTTTCAAATTGTTATTGCCATTTGTTAAAAAATACATATAAAAGCTTCTGCGCCAAAATCCTCTTACATTTTGCGTGCGATTTTCCTAAAACCTTAACCTAATTATTATCTTCAAGTGCTTCATTAAACATTGTCAAGGTTTCGCGATTGCGTTATTTTTTATAAGTTATTGCCATTTGTTAACTGGTCCATTTTGCACCATTTTGCCTGCACTTCCCGCCTAAACTGGATTTTTACTAAGACAAGACTTCCTTTTAATGACAAATACAATAAACGCACATGTATTAACCCCGGTTTTCCCAGAGCGCGGCTCAAATGTGTTTTAAGTACCAGTATCATCATTCTTTTTTTCAGTTGCTGTCTCCGCGTCCTGTTTGTTCCAACACTGCGGTGTTCATTCTGTTCATACACAACCAACTACGCCATCGACTCGTTGGGACGATTGTATTTACAATACCGTCAGCAGAAACGCACAATGAAACCGATAGGAGTAATTCATCTCTATACCTCGCTGCAATTTCCATATTGACGTGATTTAAAACATAGCCGGATATGCCATTATGTTATATTCAAGCACAATTTATGATTAAAATCATAACACCCATTAATTATTTGTTCAATTGCAATCTTGAGTATTTGTTTCCTGCAATGCCGACAATGTGTCTGCTGATTGGTGATGCGTATTTTCCACCGTATTTATTTAGTCGTAAATCGTTAATGCAATCGTATTAATGCAATGCCTATACTTCCTATGGACGATGCTTAAATACAACGGCATTACAAACTACAGTAGTTCACTATCCGAATCAGGTATGTAATCACCCGCATATATTTGCAGCGCTGATAATTGTTATTTGCATTGCTCTTACAAAGAACTCAGGTATTAATGATTACACATTACACATATGGTCGTTATTTATCAGTCATACACGAATGCAATCGTATAATGGAAACGTTATATATAAATATACTTTACACAAACTAGTGGCTTTAACATAATCGTTCAATTTATATGTGTTAGTAACATTCTTAATAGTGTTTGAAAACCGTCATTGTTTGTCGTTTTAGCTAATGCAAAAGCGAAATTATTAAAATAATTTGTAAATTGTTTTTTCTTTCTATTTTTAGTAACAGTGATCTTGACATTGACACGAGTATAATCCTAAGATATGTCTTTTTTAAGCATTATTCACACATATTTTCAAGGCAATATTTCGATCGAAACTAAAGTTATGGAGCGGAAACTGTTTCATATTTTTTAGTCGTATCGACCTTGATCTTCACCCAAAATAAAATCTTACGCTACAAGTTCGAGCAAGATTGCTATAGCTAAAGTTTTAAAATTAGTATCAAAGTTTCAAAAATAATATGCGTTTGTAACGCTTCCGTAGATAATTTGTAACGCTTCCGTAGATAATTTGTAACGCTTCCGTAGATAATTGCGTTTGTAACGCTTCCGTAGATAATTGCGTTTGTAACGCTTCCGTAGATTATTGCGTTTGTAACGCTTCCGTAGATAATTGCGTTTGTAACGCTTCCGTAGATAATTGCGTTTTTAACGCTTCCGTAGATAATTTTTCAAAATACTCGTATCACTAACACACCGTTTAAAAGACGCTTATAACTTCTGAATAGGCTGATGGTTTCCATAGTTATAAGTTCATTTTTTGCTTTAGTAGCTCGCGGTTTTATGATTTTTTCCTGCTTCTATAGTTATTTAAGACTATTCTACATGAACATATAATTCTGTAAGGAATAAAATATATTTCTAAACTACGAAAATATGTTAACAAGTCCCTTCAAAACAGCAACCCCTTGCTTCTTTTAGTGTGACATACATATGTATGATTTTTCCAACTGTTATATACGATATTATAATGAACCTATATATGAGCCAATGCGCCAATTGTATAATTTACTCCATAGCAGACAAAACCGTCATTTCTCCTGGAATTTAATATTAAATTTCAATGATGCATATTATCCAGTTGTATCTTGCAAAGTAACTTTCCTATTTAAGAACAGAAAGTCTTCCATATATAGACTGACATGTTTGCAATACCAGTTGCTAGAACAATATAAAAGCCTCGCTCTGGGAAAACGTGGTTTAATGCATGTGCGTAAATTGTCAACCCGTGTGCAGTCCGCACTGGCTGACCAGGGTTGACACTTTTCGCCACCGCTTGATTTTCGGTATGAAGAGCTTCCTATTATCGAAAAATTACATAAAAGTGGGAGTTGTCGTCGCTTAGTAGCCTCTGCGGACTGCACAGGCTAATCTTGGATGACAGTTTACGCACATACATTAAGCCCAGTTTTACCAGAACGAGGCTCATGACATGCTGATGTCCCGTTTCAGCTCCACTTGCCAAAGTAAAAAGTCGATTTATTATTGTAACCATGACGTTTTTGTTCGGGTCGGCGTCACCTTTATGGTTTAGTTTTTGTCATGTCAGTTTCTTTTTAACTAACAAAGGTAGCCATTTGAAACTTTCCCTAAGTGTTCCCTTAAAAAAAATAATATATATACTACAGGGACATGTATTTTCATAGTCATCTGCCCTTTTTGTAACGAAAACTTATAGAATTTTGGTAAATTTTGGTATATTAATTTTTTTCAAGAATTCGATATAGACATTCATATGAAACTTAATAATTTTTTATTGCACAAAAGCCAACACAAACATTCATTTTCAATGCAAAAACAAACAGGACTGTGTGTGTGTGTGTGTGTGTGTGTGCGTCCCTTACTTGATTACTTATTGATATTGCAAAAGAGTTTAAATGCACAATGTCTTATCAAAAGACCGGACATTATAAAATCATAATAATGATTATTTATTTGTTTAATTGTAAATTCATACATAATTATTTTCTATGTTTGCCATGCCTACAATTTTAATGGAAGACAATTATACAGTCTGCATAATTATGATACATTATCAATTTTATTTATTCAGGCGCAATAGTTGCAATTGCAATGACGACAATAGCTATGGATGATGCTTAAATACGGCGGATATTATATATAATTGAAATATAATATCCGCATCATTTATTCACCGCATTTATTGTCAAAGCCGGTGATTGTTATTGACGTTGCTTTTATAAAGGATGCATTAATTTGACTCTTTTTACAGAATGTGATGGCTATTACATGATCAATCATGTACATTAAATGTGCGACAGTTTTGTCAATCACACTCTTTAGTTTGCAGATTGTTTTGATTAAAGAATTGTGTTGCAGTGTTCCGGTAAATACAGGGACGATGTAAACATGTATATATGATCGTAGTATTTTAATATTAGTATTCCTTGGTATTATATGTACAGTTTTACGATAATGACTCTACAAATTGAGGCTATTTTAAATATTGATTCAATGCTTGCTTAAGTGTGACAAAAAGATGGATTATTTTCAAAGCAATTTATGTAAACTGAATAAAAAAACGGAAAAAGGTCACTATTACGATTTACTGAATGTCAACCAAAATTGTTATTTCTCTGATTATTCCCTCATTAATTTTTGCTGCTGCAAATTTTCTAGTTGAATCATACAGAATAACTTTTTTTATTTTGGCACAGAAATTCTAGAATGTTGAGTCTCATGCTTTAGCAATTACGCAAATAATAATTGACCCGCGTCATATGAAAATAGGTCTTATGCCATATGCGGTCAGCGAAGCTTAAGAACAGACTGCACATTCGCACAAACTGGTCAGGACCTACGTTGTCCGCTAAGGAGACCACCTTGCGTGAGTTAAGAGCGGACAGCGTAGCTCCCGAAAAGCCTGTGCAAATTTACAGGCTTGTACGGAGCTTCATAATCCGCACAGGCTTAACAGGGTCAATACTTTCCGCCTATACTGGATTTTCATTTAGAAGATACCTCCTTTAAACGAAAAGTTCATACAAAGCGGAAAGTGTCGTCCGTGATTAGCCTGTTGGGACTGCACATGCGTATCTGGGATGGCACTTTACGCATATGCATTAAGTCCAGTTTCCCCAAAAACGCGACTCAATTGACAAATGAACTGTTTTCAGTAACAGTTTACACAACGGCCTAGCCTATATTGTATCCCAGAACATGTAACGGTAACGGTTTTGACTTAATGTTTAGATTGCTAAATGGATTATATTTTGCTCCAAAGCACTGTGCTTCTCAAGCCACTTTGGATCAACAGACGATTTATTGCATAAATATTTCGGAGCAATCCGGACGTAGTTGATTTATCACGATTGCCTCTGAAGCATGTTAGAGTCATACAAAAATAACGACTCAAAAGATTCGTTAGAGCGATTGTATCAACATTGAGGCAAATACCGTCAGCAGAAACACATTATTAATCCTATAGGAACAATAATACATAGAACATTTAAATTTGAATCGATTTGTGCTTCAGCCGGATATACCATAATGTCATACCAAAGCAACGGATATTTTATAATCATAAGTGTAATTATTTATTTGCTCAATAATATTATGGTCGATTCTATAGAATTTCAAAGACGCTTATTTGTTTTTGTAATGCCGGTAATTGCTATTGACGATGTCTGAAAAGACGGTACAGTTACTAGTTACAGTTACTATAAATGAAATAATCCATGATTTATTAATAACGTCGTTAATTCAGTCTTACATTAGTAATTCACACAATAGCTATGTATGTTGATTAAATAAATATAAGTATAAATAACCACCATAGTTTGTAAATTAAGTCGTGGATTTAACAACACTCTAAAGCGTAAAGCTTACATAATTTTATAAGCGCAAATGCATTTATAAGCGTTTTCAAGAAAATCCGTTTTCCTTGTTAGGTTTCTTAATTTCTATGACACAACCTTGTCCTCTAGATATCTATGGCATGCTCTCTTGCAATTTATTAACTGGATGTTTTCGTCATCTTCGTTTAAAATGTTCAAAATATCGACTAGTTAAGTTGTACGTCTATCACACTCTGGACCAGCAGACGATTTATTGTGCATAAATAAATCTTACGGAGGATTCCGGAGATACTCGATGTATCACGATTACGTCTCTCATTCAAATCAGAAGGCAACGCAAACATGGAAAAGTAGCGACGATTACTACGATTAACTCATAATCGACACAAACGGCTTTTTCTCTGGGAATTGTACATCGATATTCCCTGCTACACGTTTTCCAGTTTGATCATAAAACAAATGACTTTCTAATTTTGGCACGCATGTCTGCCATAAATGTGGCTCGATACGTTAACAAGAACCAGACCATTTTGACATAAACTCATCTGATTTACCAGTTAGTGTGTTGGTAAATGTTACATATACAAACGCCTGGTTTATCTCGATAAATACGGGATAGCGCGTGTGTTCCTTTAATATGGCACAGTAATATTTCATGCACATATGTTTCTGTTATTCTAACACTATGGCATGTACCCAAAGCGTCTGTTTCCATGTTGAACACAAATGACTTTTCTGTTTCTGTACCGATCTTTGATGCATTTTTCATATCTCAACATTGTTTTATGCAAAATTTCAACGACTTCACGTTTTTGTACATATTTCTTCGGCTTTTTTAAATCGCCAAAGCGTTTTATGCAAGCTTACTAGTTTTGTGCGTTTTGTCGACAGAATAATATGTATCGCAAAGATAACTTTTGTTAATAAAAATGCAAACGACTTTTCGTTTGATCAGCTTGCTAAGACATACAGGCATCTCTACAAATGTGAGCATGTTTATATTGCAAAATGACAATACATTGTACTTCGTGTGGCTGACAATGCGAATGATTCGTTGAATACAAAGTACGAAATCGTTTCGACCTTTGTTTGTTTGCCTTTTTTTTTCTTTTTAAATAAAAGAACTTTTACTTAACGCCCTTTGGTCTTTCGCATCGAAAATTGCCAACGACGATTCATTTTCGCTGCTTAAACACATTTTCATATTTATCTATCTGATTGTATTTGGTTTTATGAGATTTGTTGACTGTTTAAACATAAGGCTATGAAAGAAGCATGCGTGTTTTTATCAGAGATCTGTATATCATTTAATTAAAGTACAGTGCGAATTATTCAACGAACAATGCAAGTGCAAAATATGACGGTATAACGTTTCGCCAATATCATATTCTACCTAAATTACGATATTGGAGTCGTTTTGTATACTGTTTTCTACATACCTTGTTCGACATAGTTTTCTTATTATCCTATCCTCGTGCACGCAGTATTGAAAGAACACGCCATCTGATAAATTTTGGTGTATAACAAATTGTTGATTACAGGAAACGCGCGCAATGTAGTTACGCCAATGTATGTATTTTCAAGATGTCTCTTAAGTGTTTTAGTGTTGTTTTCTTTTGTTTATGTTCGAAATTAAGCCAGAAAATGCGAAGATGATTGGACAAACAGAATATCAGGTAAGAGATGAACACAAATAAGTTAATTTGCTTTGCAATACAATCTGAAGGTTCAGGTTTTCTAAGAATCACTTAATAAACTTACCTGTATTCAACACTAGCATATTATTCTTTGAGCAAAGTTGTGAGTCGATTTTTTGCAACTGTTACAGATTATAGCACAATTGTGCACAAATAAAGCCTATCTAACAACTATTGTTTATATTATAAGCCTTCAAAAATAGTTTTTAATCACTGCTTATCAAATCTATACATTTATCATTTCCATGTTACACGATAAATATGCTTGGCAAAGAAAGGTGGGTCTCTTGGAAGAAAACTATGAATGTGCGGAATACACTCACCTGTGCTATTAGGCAGATCGGTTACATTTTAAGCATGATAAGTGATATCTTGAACATTAAACATCGTGAACGATCAGATAGCACTCACCTCACAAAGAATCGAAATGAGTTCAAATGCAGCATGAACAACATTTTTACAAGGAAGTCATAGCTCACCATGATATTTATCTTAATCCATGGGTCCCCTGATTCCAGATCTACACAAGTTCCTGAAGATATTACACCATTGCAACCGCGTTTTAACGCAAACACAGAATTAATTCTAGGCTTGGTAAAAACCACGCTTCTCTCTTTATTTTTATCATTTACTTTCCCCACTATTCGAAAACATCTGCGACTAAAGATCCATTTTACGAGATACTCTCTTTTCCTGTTTTGCTCATTCACTTTGCTTCCAGAAGCGAAATGCCGTCAGATATCATTAAAGCCACAGTCGTATTTGATTCGCGCCATCTATTTCCCAGTACGTGTGGTAATCAATCGACGTTTTTTTTATTATCATTGATTCAAACTCTTAAATGAAAGCACCAATAAAACAGCATCACCGACAGAACCAGAGCTTTAAACTAATCAGCGAATGTCTTTTCAGTCGGAATTTGTTTTATACGACTACAAATACGGCGCTGATATTGATTTTTCTCGTAAAATTTGCACACATTTGAACTCCGTAGACCGTTTTTCTTTTAAATGGCTATCTTTGTTAGTTTCTAAGACACTGACTACCTAACACATGTTTAATGCAAATAAACAATTTTGTGTTTGTCGTTTACACTACTACACTCTGAAACATGTATCCCAAAACGGCCTGCAATATGCACACAAGACAATATGTTGGCGCCCTTTCATTGTTACATATTGTTTTATCGCAAAATAGTGTTAATGCACCATAGACACGACTTTTTGTTTGTGTCGCCAACAACTTGAGGCATCTAAAATAGTTGCCAAATATCAACGAATTTTCATTGGTTTTCCTTCACAATTATAATTTTCATACAGCAAAAGGTCAAAGTATGTTACTGTGTGCAACTTTGTTCCTACGATAACGAAAAATCGCCAATTTTAGTGTAATATACGAATTCGGATTTCCAAAATGTCGACGACAACACGATATATCTCTATCTCAGTCGTGATAGCTAACTACACTGTAACTGAAAACATTTGTCTATTGAGCCGTGGTCTGAGAAAACTGGGCTTAATCCATGTGCGTACAGTTTCATCCCACATCAGCACATGCTAATCAGGGACAACTCTTTCCACCTACGCTGGAAATTCTTTCAGAAGAGACCTCCTTAAAACGAAAAATTAAAAAAAAATTGGAAATGTCGCCCCTGATTAGCCTGTGAGAACTCCACAAGCTAATCGGGGATAAAACTTAATGTGTATGCATTAATAACAGTTTCCCCGGAACGCGGATCAATCAACAAATGAACTGTTTTCAGTAACAGTTCACCCAAAAGCTTGGCCGATCTTATATCACAGAACATACATTTTACGGTAACGGTTTTGACTTTATGATTACATTGCTAAATCGATGATATTTTGCTCCAAAGCTCTGTGCTTCTCAAACATGTCTGATTAATATAAAAATAACGACTCTAAATATTGAGGCAAATACCGTCAGCAGAAACGCATCATAAATCCTATAGGAACAATAATACCCAGAAGATTTAAAATTGAATCGATTTATACTGCAGCCGGATATGCCACAATATCATATCAAAGCACCGGATATTTTATAATCATAAGGGTAATTATTTATTTGCTCAATTGTCGATGCAATAGAATTTCATAGACACTTATTTGTTTTTGCAATGCCGGTAATTGCTATTGGCGATGTCTGTAAAGACGGTACATTTACTAGTTACAGTTACTTCAAATGAAATTATCCATGATTTATTAACTACGCAGTTAATTCAGTGGTACATTAGTAATACCGACAGTTGCTATGTATGTTGATTAAATAAAGATTAGTATAAATAACCGCCATAGTTTGTAAATGAAGTCGAGAATTTAAAAACACTCTACAGCGTAAAGCTTACATAAATTTATAAGCGCAAATGCATTTATAAACGTTTTCAAGAAAATCTGTTTTCCTGGTTTCTTAATTTCTATGACACAACCGTGTCCTCTATGTGTCTTTGGCATGCTATGCTCTCTTTCAATTTATTTACTGGATGTTTTGCCATCTTCGTTGAAAATGTTTAAAATATCGACTAGGCTAGTTTAGTTGTACGTCTATCACACTCTGGATCAGCAGACGATTTATTGTGCATAAACAAATCTTACGGAGGATTCCGGAGATACTCGATGTATCACGATTACGTCTGTCATTCCAATCAGAAGGCAACGCAGAGAAGCGAAGATTACTACGATTTACTAATAATCGACACAAACTACTTTTTCTCTGGGAAATTGTACGTCGATATTTCCTGCTACACGTTTTCCAGTTTGATCATAAAGCAACTGACTTTCTAGTATTGGCACAGCGGATCTGCCATCAATGTGACTCGAATACGTTAACAAGAACCAGGCAAGTATGACATACACTAATCTGATTAACCAGTAAGTGTGTTGGTAATGTTTCCTATACAAACACCTTCCATATGGGTGTTGGTAATGTTACATATACAAACGCCTTCCATATGACTTGGCAATGTTACATATTATACAAACGCCTTCCATATGGCATATCTCGATAAAAACGAGAAAGTGTTGTGTTCCTTTTATATGGCACAGTGATATTTCATGCACATATGTTTTTGTTATTGCCCACACTATGAGATGTACCCAAAGCGTCTGTTTACATGTTGAACACAAATGACTTTTCTGTTTCGGTCCCGATCTTTGATGTATTTTTATACATGTGTGTATCTCAAAATTGTTTTATGCACAATGTCAACGACTTCAAGTTTTTGTACATACCTCCTTGGCATTTTTAAATCGCCAACGTGTTTTATGCAAACTACTTACTAGTTGAGTTCGTTTTGTCAACAGAATGATATGTGTCGCAAAGATAACTTTTGGCCATAAAATGCCAACGACTTTTCGTTTGATCAGCTTGCTATGACATACTGGTATCTCTACAAATGTGTGCATGTTTATATTGAAAAAATGGCAATACATTGTACTTCGTGTGGCTGACGATGGGAACGATTCGTTTAATACAAAGTACGAAATTACACATTTCGACATGTGTTTGTTTGTGTGATTTTTTTTAAATAAATGAACATTTTCTTAATGCCTTTACGTCTTTCGCATCGTAAATTGCACACGACGATTCAATTTCGCTGCTTAAACAAATTTTCATATTTATCTATCTGATTGCATCTGGTTTTATGAGATTTGTTGAATATGTAACATAAGGCCATGCAAGCGACATGTGTGGTTTTTATCAGAGATTTGGATATCTTTTAAATCAAAGTACAATGCGAATTATTCAACGAACAGTGCAAGTGCAAAAGATGACTGTATAACGTTGCATCAATATACTATTCTACCTAAATAACGATATTGGAGTTAACTGTATTCTAAATAGCTTGTTCGACTATGTTTTTTTATCTCATCCTCACGCACGCAGCATTGAAATAAAACACGATCCGATAAATTGTGGTGTATTCACATATTGTTGATTACAGCAAACACGCGCAATGTAGTTACGTCAATGTGTATATTTTCAAGATATCTCTTGGTGTTAAATTGTTGTTTTATTTTGTTAATGTTCGAAATTAAGACAGACCATGCTGAAATGATGGGACAAATAGAATACCAGGTAAGAGTTAAACACAGATAAGTTAATTGGCTTGGCACACAAATCTGAAGGTTCATGTTTTCTAAGGCTCAAAAATAAACCTGTATACAACCCTAGCAAAGAATTCTCTGAGCAAAATTGCAAGTCTATTTTTGTTTGCAACTGTTACAGATTATAACACAATTATGCACAAATAAAGCCTATCTAACAACTAGTGTTTTTATCATAAGCCTTCAAAAATAGTATTTAATCGTTGCTTATCAAATCTATACATTTATCATTTCCATGTTACACGATAAATATGCTTGTCAAAGAAATGTGGGTGCCTTGGAAGAAAACTATGAATGTGCGAAAAACACTCACCTGTGCTTTTTGGCAGATCGGTTACATTTAAACATTTTAAGTGAATTCTTGAACATAAAACATCATGAACGATCGGATAGCCCTCACCTTACAATTGACCGATAAGAGTTCAAATGCATCATGAACATCATGTGTACAAGCAAGTCTTAGCTCACCATGATATTTATCTTAATCCATCGGTCCCCTGATACCAGATCGTAGCACGTTTCAGAAGATATTACACCATAACAAACGTTTTCCAATGCAAACACAGGATAAATTCTAGGCTTGGTCAAAACCACACTTCTCTCTCTTTTTTATCATTTACTTTCCCCACTATTCGAAAACACCTGCGACTAAAGATCCATTTTACGAGATACTCTCTTTTCCTGTTTTGCTCATTCACTTTGCTTCCAGAAGCGAAATGCCGTCTTAGACAAAACTCCTATTAGATTAAAGTCACTGTCGTATTTGATTCGCGCCATCTATTTCCCAGCTCGTGTGGCAATCAAACGACGCTTTTTTACTATCATTGATTCAAACTCTTAAATGAAAGCACCAATAAAACAGCATCAGCGACAGAACAAGAGCTTTAAACTAATCAGCGAATGTGTTTTCAGTCGGAATGTGTTTTATACGACTACAAATACGGTGCTGATATTGATTTTTTTCGTAAAAATTGCACACAGTTGAACTCAGGAGACTTTTGTTTCCGATCGACTAGGCACTTCCCTGCGATTCTTCACGGCATACTAGCTCTGTAGAAACATGGGCAACTGTTCATCAATTATGAATATTGTTAAGCGTTTAATTTACCGATAATGCTCAAACAAATGGCTTTCATAATACTAGCGGCTGTTGTCCGCAATTAGAACATGCTTGTGACACTAGGATTGCAGAGAGGTTACTAAGTACACTGTCTCGATGAGGGTTTTCAGAGATCCTTTAACGAAAGTATGTTCCCATTATCTATACATAACTATGTAAGAGATGCCACTGAACTTATTTGAAATAATTAATTATGTAAGCATCGGTACATGCTGTTTACAAATATACTGACGACAGCTATTTTGGTGGTTTAGCATAAGTTCGTAAGCAATAAGTAAGCTCAATCAGTCTTTCTTCTTTTTTAAGTGCGTACGCGATTATGTCAAATTGACGAACTAAGAAACGAAGAAAATTGTCACATATACAACCTATTTTATCAGCAGGCATTTCCCCAGGCGGTTTTAGCACAGCGGGTGCGCGGTGCTTGGAGTTCAAAATCAATCGAATGTATTCAGCACTAGCGCTGACAATTTCACATATTTTCCCCCGTCGAAAGGCGTAAGAATATAGAAACGGAAGGTGACATTCTGTCCGTGCTTCCAACCGTCACAAAAGCTTGTGTGCCCAACGCTTATTATTTTATTTTGTTTATGATTTTCATCAAACGTTTACAGAATCATTATCTCCAAGTGCTACATCGTTATTGTAAAGGAGAAAACCGTGTTAAATGCATTTGCGTAAAGTATCGTCCCAGATTTGCATGTACAGTCCGCACAGGCTAATAAGGGAAATAATTTTCGCTTTTATGGAATTTTTCGTTTAAAGGAAGTCCCTTCTAAAAGAAAATCCAGTCTAAGCGGAGAGCGTCTCCCAAATTAGCCTGTGTGGACTGCACAGGCTTAACTGAGCCGACAATAAACGCACATGTTCTAAGACCGAGACCCAAATGTACATGCGGTTTTCCCTATTTGTATCATCAGCTGTTGCATTCAGAATATATGCGACAATAATCCCCTAAATTTGATTTTTTAAATGTATGTTGTGCATAATAATTGACGTTTACGTAAAACGATTTCTGAACATTCATTTTTATAAATAATTCTGCAACTCATCTTTAAGGGGTAAAACGTTCCGAATATTGACACATTCTAACAAAATTCATTACATCAAAGTAAATAAAATTGGCGTATACAGTGAAAGAACAATCACTCGAGCCCCATTCGTGTATGGGAAACATACTAACACACTTTAAAATACCTGAACGGCTGTTTTATTTAAAAACGTACAGGCGATATTTTGCACAAAAATGAAAGCTACAAAATGCTGTCTATGGCGTTATTTTAATATCGTGAATAACTTAGATTGCCGAAAATCTTTAAACCTGGTCGAACGCTGATGCCTGGGCAAAAAATAAAATTTCTTTGAATCGCATATTAAAAGGCACATAAACGGCCAATTCGGTATTTAAAAAATATATATATATTATCTTTTAACGAGCATTTATTAAATGCATGCTTAACGCATATGTCTCGTCTTCTTAAAAAAACGCTCCGGAAATTCAAAGCGGGCTCGGGAAAATCGACGTNAAATACTTTTGAATACATACACACTATGCAGTGTACAGTGAGAACTATAAACAGGCACATGCGGTGGTTAGAGAAGACGCTTTTTTTTACTGCAGTTATCCACACAGGCAGTCACGGGTTACGGTTCCTATGATAGTTAAGCCATAGTGATTTGCAGAATTGCATCTACATTATTTGTGAGCTAACGCTCACAAATAAAAATAGGCAATTTGTGAAGGTGTAAGTTTGAATCCCACTAGGGTCACGATCGGAATGTTGTTGGCATTCTAAATAAAAAAAAATCTAGAATTCCACGTCCTTTGTATTGGTTAAGTATTTGAAGTATTAGATGTGTCTATGTTATCACGAATGGTTAGCTTGAGATACACTGGTTGACTAGTTAGCATACTATTATTGTCAATTCAAGGGAGTTCGTTCTACACATGCTGCTGTGTATTTAAGCCGCGTCAAGCGAAAATGGTTCGTATACAATATGCGGCCAGCGTAGCTCCAGACCAGCCTGCACATTAAACGCAGGTGGTCTGGTCAAGAGCTACCTTGTCCGCTATAAGGTAACCAAGGGTTTCTTCGTCTCATTAACGGACAATGTAGCACCTGACAAGATTTCGCCATTGCGCATACTGGTCAGGAGGTATGCCTGCCGCATAATGCAATTTACCCATTGAACATTACGGTGTAGTGTTTACTTCTCCTTAACGTTGTTCAGTGACCACTAATATCGCATGCAGTTTATTTTGGAATAGCACGTACGTGCTTATCAAGGAGCCTGTATTAGTGATGTCAATGGTGATGTAGAAAAACAAACTTTAACGTCATTTTTTGTGCGATTGGAAGCATATAGTTTGTAGTTAGTGTAAGCTTCAACAAAATAAAGAAGTGAAACTAACAATAATAATAATAATAATAATATAATAATAACATTATTTTATGAAGAATTCACATAAAGAAATAATTTATTTTTTACAATGTGGTCTTCAGTAACATAACACAAGTNATTTTTGTATTTGTTCTACTATATAATAATAATAATAATAACTTAATTTCATGAAGACTTCATATTAAGAAATAATTTCTTTTTTGCAATGTGGTCTTCAGTTACGTAACACAAGTATATATTTTGAAACATGCATACGAACATACATAGGGAAACAATACAAAATATGCAAAATAAGATACAAAAATCATTTTTTTCAAAATAAATCAAAATAAATCACACCAGACATATCACAACGAAGTATTAACATAGAAACATGTATATCAGAGATTTGTTTGTATGTATTCTTTAAATTTTATTTTGAATGTAGTATTCGAAGACACTGGTACTATCTTAAACATAATTAATATAAAATCAAATAAATGTTCATGAGGATCATCATCATCACCAACAACACAATTCTATTTTCTTCTTTGCCCTCTGAATAAATTTAAATTTTTCAATGGCAAAAATACTACTGTATATGTCATGCACATATTTTTTGGTTCAGTTTTTTAATGTTCATGTTCATGAAAAAACAAAGAAATTCATATGTGTACTATACAAATCGCAATATCAGTATCGCAATGTATTTTTTGTTGTGTGGAGATATTCACCCTTGCCCAGGTCCTATGGCAGGTGGTCCCGAAGACGCCACCAATTATCGTTGTTTTGAAAAGAGAGGTCTTCACTTCATTCATCTTAACATCAGAAGTCTTCTACCCAAAATAGATGAATTACGCATGTTCGTTAGTAAATCTCGTGCTGCCTGTATATGTGTGTCAGAAACGTGGCTAGATGAATCTATTTTTGATTCCGAAATCCAGATTAATAACTATATTCTTAAACGCAATGACAGAAATCGACATGGAGGCGGTGTTTGTGTGTATGTGAGAAGTGACCTAGCTTTTAACACCTTAGACGATATTCTACACGATGAACTGGAAGCTCTTTGGATTGAGATACTGTTACCAAAAACTAAACCTATTATATGTGGTTGTATTTATAGACCCCCTAAGCAAACTAATTTTTATGATCTCCTAGAAAATGTATGTTCCTCAAACTCTTGTTTTAATGAAAGTGAATGTATTATTTTAGGTGATTTTAACACTGATGTTTCTTGTAGCTCCTCAAGGTGTGTTTTATTTAAACACTTACAGTCTTTTATTCACATGTTTAATTTTAAACAGATTATCACAGATTATACTAGAGTAAGCAATTCTTCCTCTATTATAGACCTGATTTTAGTTTCGGATAGGGAGAAAATTTCTCAAAGTGGAGTCATCAATGTTGGTCTCAGTGACCATTCTATTATATACTGTACAAGGAAAGTTTCTAAGGAGTGTATAAATAAACACAATTTTGTTAAAGTAAGATCCCTAAAAAACTATAACAAGGAAGATTTTCAGATGAATCTAATAAATACTGATTGGTCTCCTGTGCTTTTATCTGATAATGTGTCTGATGCATGGTGCAGTTTTAAATCCATATTTTTGTCAGTTATTGATAACCTTGCTCCTGTGAAAGTTGTTAGAATTAAGCAAAGAACTGAACCCTGGGTTACAAATGAAATTTTACAATGTATTAAAGATAGAGATAAATCTTTTTATACTTATAAAAAAGTAAAATCATCTGAGAATTATGATCATTTTAAATCTCTTAGAAATAAGGCTCAGCATCTTATTTATTGTGCAAAAAGGGACTTTTTTANTGATTAGTCTCATTCAATTGGCGCAACTCAGTGTCATGTACATCTGATTCCTAGCCCCGAGTGGAATGACGAATTTGTTTGTCTTTGCGAACTGTTTGATTAGTCTCATTCAATTGGCGCAACTCAGTGTCATGTACATCTGATTCCTAGCCCCGAGTGGAATGACGAATTTGTTTGTCTTTGCGAACTGTTTGATTAGTCTCATTCAATTGGCGCAACTCAGTGTCATGTACATCTGATTCCTAGCCCCGAGTGGAATGACGAATTTGTTTGTCTTTGCGAACTGTTTGATTAGTCTCATTCAATTGGCGCAACTCAGTGTCATGTACATCTGATTCCTAGCCCCGAGTGGAATGACGAATTTGTTTGTCTTTGCGAACTGTTTGATTAGTCTCATTCAATTGGCGCAACTCAGTGTCATGTACATCTGATTCCTAGCCCCGAGTGGAATGACGAATTTGTTTGTCTTTGCGAACTGTTTGATTAGTCTCATTCAATTGGCGCAACTCAGTGTCATGTACATCTGATTCCTAGCCCCGAGTGGAATGACGAATTTGTTTGTCTTTGCGAACTGTTTGATTAGTCTCATTCAATTGGCGCAACTCAGTGTCATGTACATCTGATTCCTAGCCCCGAGTGGAATGACGAATTTGTTTGTCTTTGCGAACTGTTTGATTAGTCTCATTCAATTGGCGCAACTCAGTGTCATGTACATCTGATTCCTAGCCCCGAGTGGAATGACGAATTTGTTTGTCTTTGCGAACTGTTTGATTAGTCTCATTCAATTGGCGCAACTCAGTGTCATGTACATCTGATTCCTAGCCCCGAGTGGAATGACGAATTTGTTTGTCTTTGCGAACTGTTTGATTAGTCTCATTCAATTGGCGCAACTCAGTGTCATGTACATCTGATTCCTAGCCCCGAGTGGAATGACGAATTTGTTTGTCTTTGCGAACTGTTTGATTAGTCTCATTCAATTGGCGCAACTCAGTGTCATGTACATCTGATTCCTAGCCCCGAGTGGAATGACGAATTTGTTTGTCTTTGCGAACTGTTTGATTAGTCTCATTCAATTGGCGCAACTCAGTGTCATGTACATCTGATTCCTAGCCCCGAGTGGAATGACGAATTTGTTTGTCTTTGCGAACTGTTTGATTAGTCTCATTCAATTGGCGCAACTCAGTGTCATGTACATCTGATTCCTAGCCCCGAGTGGAATGACGAATTTGTTTGTCTTTGCGAACTGTTTGATTAGTCTCATTCAATTGGCGCAACTCAGTGTCATGTACATCTGATTCCTAGCCCCGAGTGGAATGACGAATTTGTTTGTCTTTGCGAACTGTTTGATTAGTCTCATTCAATTGGCGCAACTCAGTGTCATGTACATCTGATTCCTAGCCCCGAGTGGAATGACGAATTTGTTTGTCTTTGCGAACTGTTTGATTAGTCTCATTCAATTGGCGCAACTCAGTGTCATGTACATCTGATTCCTAGCCCCGAGTGGAATGACGAATTTGTTTGTCTTTGCGAACTGTTTGATTAGTCTCATTCAATTGGCGCAACTCAGTGTCATGTACATCTGATTCCTAGCCCCGAGTGGAATGACGAATTTGTTTGTCTTTGCGAACTGTTTGATTAGTCTCATTCAATTGGCGCAACTCAGTGTCATGTACATCTGATTCCTAGCCCCGAGTGGAATGACGAATTTGTTTGTCTTTGCGAACTGTTTGATTAGTCTCATTCAATTGGCGCAACTCAGTGTCATGTACATCTGATTCCTAGCCCCGAGTGGAATGACGAATTTGTTTGTCTTTGCGAACTGTTTGATTAGTCTCATTCAATTGGCGCAACTCAGTGTCATGTACATCTGATTCCTAGCCCCGAGTGGAATGACGAATTTGTTTGTCTTTGCGAACTGTTTGATTAGTCTCATTCAATTGGCGCAACTCAGTGTCATGTACATCTGATTCCTAGCCCCGAGTGGAATGACGAATTTGTTTGTCTTTGCGAACTGTTTGATTAGTCTCATTCAATTGGCGCAACTCAGTGTCATGTACATCTGATTCCTAGCCCCGAGTGGAATGACGAATTTGTTTGTCTTTGCGAACTGTTTGATTAGTCTCATTCAATTGGCGCAACTCAGTGTCATGTACATCTGATTCCTAGCCCCGAGTGGAATGACGAATTTGTTTGTCTTTGCGAACTGTTTGATTAGTCTCATTCAATTGGCGCAACTCAGTGTCATGTACATCTGATTCCTAGCCCCGAGTGGAATGACGAATTTGTTTGTCTTTGCGAACTGTTTGATTAGTCTCATTCAATTGGCGCAACTCAGTGTCATGTACATCTGATTCCTAGCCCCGAGTGGAATGACGAATTTGTTTGTCTTTGCGAACTGTTTGATTAGTCTCATTCAATTGGCGCAACTCAGTGTCATGTACATCTGATTCCTAGCCCCGAGTGGAATGACGAATTTGTTTGTCTTTGCGAACTGTTTGATTAGTCTCATTCAATTGGCGCAACTCAGTGTCATGTACATCTGATTCCTAGCCCCGAGTGGAATGACGAATTTGTTTGTCTTTGCGAACTGTTTGATTAGTCTCATTCAATTGGCGCAACTCAGTGTCATGTACATCTGATTCCTAGCCCCGAGTGGAATGACGAATTTGTTTGTCTTTGCGAACTGTTTGATTAGTCTCATTCAATTGGCGCAACTCAGTGTCATGTACATCTGATTCCTAGCCCCGAGTGGAATGACGAATTTGTTTGTCTTTGCGAACTGTTTGATTAGTCTCATTCAATTGGCGCAACTCAGTGTCATGTACATCTGATTCCTAGCCCCGAGTGGAATGACGAATTTGTTTGTCTTTGCGAACTGTTTGATTAGTCTCATTCAATTGGCGCAACTCAGTGTCATGTACATCTGATTCCTAGCCCCGAGTGGAATGACGAATTTGTTTGTCTTTGCGAACTGTTTGATTAGTCTCATTCAATTGGCGCAACTCAGTGTCATGTACATCTGATTCCTAGCCCCGAGTGGAATGACGAATTTGTTTGTCTTTGCGAACTGTTTGATTAGTCTCATTCAATTGGCGCAACTCAGTGTCATGTACATCTGATTCCTAGCCCCGAGTGGAATGACGAATTTGTTTGTCTTTGCGAACTGTTTGATTAGTCTCATTCAATTGGCGCAACTCAGTGTCATGTACATCTGATTGCTAGCCCCGAGTGGAATGACGAATTTGTTTGTCTTTGCGAACTGTTTGATTAGTCTCATTCAATTGGCGCAACTCATTGTCATGGACATCTGATTCCTAGCCCCGAGTGGAATGACGAATTTGTTTGTCTTTGCTAACTGTTTGATTAGTCTCATTCAATTGGCGCAACTCATTGTCATTGACATCTGATTCCTAGCCTTGAGTGAAATGACGAATTTGTTTGTCTTTGCTAACTGTTTGATTAGTCTCATTCAATTGGCGCAACTCATTGTCATGGACATCTGATTCCTAGCCTTGAGTGGAATGACGAATTTGTTTGTCTTTGCTAACTGTTTGATTAGTCTCATTCAATTGGCGCAACTCATTGTCATTGACATCTGATTCCTAGCCTTGAGTGGAATGAGGAATTTGTTTGTCTTTGCGAACTGTTTGATTAGTCTCATTCAATTGGCGCAACTCATTGTCATGGACATCTGATTCCTAGCCTTGAGTGGAATGACGAATTTGTTTGTCTTTGCTAACTGTTTGATTAGTCTCATTCAATTGGCGCAACTCATTGTCATGGACATCTGACTCATGTTGGTCACTCGAGGGATTTGCTTCCTTCTTGTTATTGACCGACATAAGAAGTTGTTTTAAAGCCGTGTTTATATCTGTTGATGTTATTTGTTCAGGCAATAACATGTATTCTATGTTCTTTATTATGATTGGGAGGTGAACATCAGTGAACTTCTGCGCATTTCTTTCCATTAATAAGACACGAGCTTTTTGTGTGGTATAAGTTCAACGTGTAGATAGACTGTCGCCCTGTACTTGATTTGTACTGTGTTTCTACCAAATTTCCTTGTTTATCATGTATCGGTATTTTGCAGCATTTAAATGGAAGAGAAGTATCACCGAAAAATTGATCAACCGCAAACTTGAAGCATTCAAACCTACCGGTATTTAGTAATTATCGCAGTCCACCTCCAGTCTCGTACACAACAACATCTTGGTCCGTAGCGGCAAGCTTTTTCTGCAGCGATTTACTCACGTTTAATGAATAGGTTCCCTCCTGGTATCCGCTTTCATGGCTTTGTGGAACTTCTGTTAAAACCGCCGTTCCGGGATTTGCCACTATTTCATCCATTTTACTTCAATATTTGTACCGGATTCCCACAAAATTTACATCATATATTCACTCACTTATACAGAATCATTTCTATATTTCCACAAATTTATAACTCGTTTTTAAAACTTGCAAAAATATTAATTGTTAATATTTTGACCTGCGAATTTTGAAAACGTGTTATTGTCAACAGGACGTGACGTCATCAATGATAATATAGTATTATTAGTATTAATAGTATATTTTAAACTAACGACTCATTCCATTATTTGTAAAGCATTTGAAAGAAACCTAAGATCCTTCAATATTTAAAAACAGAAAATGAGTTTAATCATTAACAAGGATTGTGTTGTGGAAAGGCTAAACATAATTATGACCTGCCATTGTCTAAACAGAAAGGGAAATCCATCAAGGTTTACAATTCTATAAATATAACATATAAGTTATAAGAAGCATCAACAAATCGGACCTAGTAAGGCCTACATACACAGTCAACTGAAGACAATAGTACAAACAACAATAATTTTATTAAAGACAATAATGCGTATACCATAAATAGGAATATTGCAACATGGAATCAAATGAGTAATTCTGTAACATTTTGATACTGTAAGCCCAAACTTAAAAAGCGTTTTTTTCTCGCGTAAGTGTATTTATCACAGTGTCACATGGGACTTCAATCTACACGTGCATGAAAGTGCCATACACACAAACACTACTAACATACCGGTGCACAATGCTTTGTTTTCCCCGTAGTCTTTCTCACATTTGTTTTTGCACCTGTTTCGTGAGTTCGAATATACCATAACAACATGTTTGTATGATATTCATTTATCTATTTTACTCCATTCCCGTACGAAAACTTATATATTTATTGTTGTCGTGTGCTTTTTTCGGTTAAAGTTCGAACAGTAGACTATTCATTGCACCGGCATCCTTATTTGAACATAGTCATGCACAAAGGTCATTGTCTGCGTGACCTTAATTTTGGCAAGCTGCTATGACGGAGAGGTCCCATTGGATACCCTTTGTAGACCCTTATCCGGGTGGAACTTGTACGAGGCTCGTTCCCAGGTAAGCCCGCTACCCTCAGGCTCATGTGTGGAGGGCAATAACACCCGACGGACAAAAGAGCTGAAATGGAAATATGGAATGCAGTTGTTTTTTTACTTTTCGTTTCAGCTCAAGTTTAGGGAATGGACATTGGTGGCGTGTTCTGAGAACACTGGGCATAATGCTTGTGCGTAAAGTGTCATCCCAGATTAGCCTGTGCAGTCCGCACAGGCTAATCAGGGACGACAATTTCCGCTTTTATGGAATTTTTCGTTTAAATGATGTCTCTGCTTAGCGAAAATCCAGTTTAGGCGGAAAGTGTCGTCCCTGATTAGCCTGTGCGGACTGCACAGGCTAATCTGGGATGACACTTTACGCACAAGCATTTTGCCCAGTTTTCTCAGAACACGCCACATTGGTCTATTGCTAACCGGGAAAAAGCAGCTAGCTCAGCTTGTCGAGCTCAGTACAACGAATTCAAGAGTCGCAGGTTCGAGTCCTGGCTTCGTGTTGGGATTGGTCATGTTACTATTTCTTCGGCCAATCTTCCCCTACCTCTGATTAAAACAGGGCAGTTGTCCATTTCTGGCATAAGCAGACGCTAAATATGTGCAGACCATGTGAACAGACTTACACAGGAAAGTGTGAACAGGTTAACTGAAGGCCGTGATATGACTGAGATACCGTTGAATAATCAAATTAATTTAATCAACATAATTATAGTTCTTTTTATATTTGTATAACCTGGGGAAGATTGAACTTTTCCGATGCCCCTATTCACCAACCACTCGTAAGANACATGAGTTGTCATATCATACCATATTTTATTAAACGAGTTCAGGAATTTTGTTAGTAAGCGAGCCTTTGGCGAGCTTACTAACGAATTTCCTGGACGAGTTTAATAAAATATGGTATGATATGACAACGAGTGTCAGATCTTTTTTATCACATGCTTTTAAATGAGCAAATTAAATAAATATTTACACAAACATAATGATAAATCCCGAATGTTGTTTACATTTCGTGACGTCATTTGACCAATCAACGTCATTTCAGCAAAATAACAAAATGCGATTGGTCAATAAACGAAAACTAAGCCGATGAAAACGCTTAAAAAGTAAATAACACATGTGTAATATAAAAATATATGTAATGGTTATATTACATGGGAAACAGGGTATGGCATGTGATAAAAACAGATGTTCGACCCAATCCTGACTTTGAAAAAAAGGTAGGAAATTAACTTTATTAAATTAAAAACAAAGGTTTAAGTATATTTGTTGTGTTCTTTTTCACTTAAAAGTCGCATGTCCACCGCATGCAATGTTTCTTATGAAGAACGCGTATATTAAACCACATAACAGTGTTCGTAGATACAAATTTAACTACGTGTGATCACATCATATGTGTCCTTACATGGCTTATTATGAATTTATTTCTTTGTCGTCGAAACAATCAATATTTGATTTAAGACGCATTTTCTTTCCACACAGTCAAAGGCATGTAACACTGTTACATCCGCGCCATTGGTCTTATGGCATATGGGGCCAGCGTAGCTCAAGCCCAGCCTGCGCACTTGCGCAGTTTGTTCAGGTCTACGCTTTCCGCTATAAAAAAAGCAAGCAAGGTTTTGTGGTATCTCCTGAGTATCCTCCTCAGTATGCATATCCTGACAAGGATGGAATTTCATTTACAGCACGAAAGTGGGAGCAAGTAGTTTTGATTTGATACCGTTTGTAGTTATTAACTTCAATAAAAAAAATGTATCCGTCATTTGTAAGAGGATTAAAAAAAGACGTTATTTTGCAATTTAAGCTGATTGAAGTATTAACGCCGCGCTAAGCGCGCTTACAATCGCAAAACTGACGTTTTTCCGTACTTTTTAAAGAAAGGTAAAGGTCAATTGCCCCATAGCATTCACCTTTGCACCTTTATTGATTACACAGGTCTGTAGCAAAAAAATATACAACATGTGCAATAAATTTATGGTGGGCTAATGTTTACATTTTACAATCAAAAGCATTAAATGTTTCAAGAATGTACGTTTTTTATACTTGTAAAACAGAAACAAAACTTACCTAAAATTTGAAAATCCTAAAAACACCATCCAGTTCTTTTTTAAACCGTAGTGAAATGGATTTTTGTATACCTGAAACACAAACAGGTGTTTGTGGTCACACAATTATATGAATAAATACTATCCACACGCACGCTCTGAAAGTTCCACCAATGCACAACTTATTCTACGATTTGAACCTGATCCCGATGTCATGACTTTCCTTCATGATACTGGGTTTATTTCATAAGTCAAAAATACTTATTTATTATTAATGTCACAAGCACAATTTTAAATAATATGATTATCTGACAAACAATTTGTATTTAATACGTTTTTTTTCTTTGCAATTTTAGTAATGCAGTTGTATGGCAATATGAAAATATTGAATTTATCTTCTTATAACAGAAATCGAGAAATCGGAGCTTGGTGACATGAACTGAGCTTTCACCAAGCACTCGAATAATATTGTGTTGTCATAGCAACAATTCCTGGTAAGTGAACCTTGCGATAGGTCTGAAGCAGGTACTAATACACGTCTTGTATATTATTCTTTTCATCCCTCAGAAATTCAAAATTATAGATTCGAATAAATACAATAAAAACTAGCTGCAGCTAGAATTTCATCTTTGATAACCCAGTTTTGATTCATTCATCAAAACATATACTTCACAAATCATATAAAGTGTACCAGTATCATAAGATTCTAACGGCACAGCTCATATGGGTGTTCGATGATTCTAGAATGTATGTGCGTGCTCAACTTCCAACGATGTATTTTTCGTTGGTACTTTTTATTGTAGGAAAAATATTTGTAAACAATCTGTTGTTTTTTTTACGTCAATATACAATCGTTTTGTTAAGTAACATAAAGAAAATATAGTCAGTTTGTAAAAACAAACTTTGAAAAAGCCTATTAAGGCGAAATCATGAAAGAGTGAAATTTGTTCTGTGTCCATATTTTAGGTGTAAACAATAGATTACAGGCGTAAAGCACGGCTGTGCGACTTACAATATTCTTTTTCTTATATTTCTTGCGTTGCGTATTGTTGATGTGCACCTCTATACTGGTCTCCCCGACCGATATAAGCTTGGCATGCCACACCATCAATAGGCCCAGGGCCAGTGTCACCCCCGAACATAGGATAAACTCGTATAGGACCGCTATGTGGTAGTAATACTCGAGGTAATTCTCCTCTATCATTGGTGAACCTTCGCTGATAATGAAGATCTGTGGTTTGGGGTTTTCCTGTTAGAAGCCAAATATATCGGTGATAACCGTAAAACATAATTATCAAGTGAAAATTATTTTCAGTAATATTGTATGTTTATACTGTTAACACAAACAAGTTATATTTCGTGAAACATTAACATGAACTGTAAATTACCAAAGATAAATTTTGAGCAACGGATATTGTTCATAGTGTGTACATTTTTTAATCTGGAACACAAGGATATTATTTGAGCCGCGTCCAGCGTAAATGGGTCATATGCAATATGCGGCCAGCGGAGCTCCAGACCAGCCTGCGCACGAGCGAAGGCTGATCAGGAGCTCCGCTGTCCGCTTTAAAGCCACGCAAGGGTTCGCGGTCTCATTAGCGAACAAGGTAGCTTTTAAACAAACTGCGCGGATACGCAGGCTGGTCTGAAGCTTCGCTTGCTGCATATGGTATAAGACCCATTTTGGCATGACGCGGCTTATATTATTTAAATGAGTTGTAGATATACTGATAACAAAACTATTGCTATAATGAAGGTGTTTGAAGCTGTGATCAATAACCACAACAGTATACAACCTACCTAAACAATGCACGGTAAACATGATTGTAAAGCACTGAGAAATAAACATGCATATATATATATAGTTAACAGGACAAGTAATCATCGAGCATGGCAGAAATTATTCTCAACTAGTGCAATCATATTGTTCTGATTAGCCACTTTATTATCTTTGCCACTCTGGCATTGCATTTATTTTTAGCCATGACCTTTGTACGCAATATTTCAGTATTCAATAAATGCATTAGCCTTGTGACAAGACAAAATCGCCTCGTTCTGGGAAAACTGTGCTTAATGCATGTTCATAAAGTGTTGTCCCAGATTAGCCTGTGCAGTCCCCCTAAACTGGATTTTTGTTTAGAAGAGACTTCCTTTAAAAGCAAAATTCCATAAAAGCGGAAAGTGTCGTCCCTGATTAGCCTAAGTGGACTGCACAGGCTTATCTAGGACGACACTTTATGCACATGCATTACCCACAGTTTTCCAAGAACGAGGCTTAAAGAATGCTTTTAACAATTAATAGACCTTTAAATAAAACAAACAGGCTCTTAAAGATAACAGGACTTTTTTTTATAAAATAAATATAAATTCAATGAAACATTGACTTCACACAAAGTGTTAAAAAAAATTCACAAAAAAATATGCATCTAATTATATCTTGAACTTGACACATATCCACATTTTTCTATTTTTCATATAAATTTGAAGATGACCAAACCTTTGTTCAACATTGAATTGAATGATCCAGAGACGGTCACATAAAATAATACTTAGAATTTTGCCTAATACAAGAGATATTTGTATTACATTAATCAATATGAAAATCAAATTGATATTTAGGTCAATAGATCAAGGTCAGATGGGCTTGTTACAAGGTATTATAACTCTGCTTCTTTGAATAGGTATGTTTTCAATGAAAATAGACATTTGTTCAAACTCTTCATATACTGAAGGAAAATAAGCAAACTGCACAACATAAAGTATTAATCACATATAATATAATTACCGGTATGTACCCATATTTAATGCTGACAAACACTTTTAGACAAAATAGTTACTGGTATATATGTTATGATAGCAAGGCTTTTCTAATTTGGGAATGGGGCCTACCCATCCATTATATATCCAAAATATATACAAGTATCTACAAAACTGGGAAAGGGGAAGGGGAAGGTAAACTTGAAAATAGGGGAACGTTATAAAAAGAATAATCTTTGGGAAAGGGGCCTAAATTAGGGAGAAGGGTTATATATAAGACCCCTGCTAAAGAATGAAAAAATGCCTGACATTGGCATAAACTATTTATACAATTTAGGATTACTATACCTTCAGGGCTTCTATTCTGTTGCACCAACAATTTGCATATAATTGATGATTCATAAGACTTTTGATAAAATACCTTTGGATTGTAGATGGCATCGTGAATAGCGTTGAGTGGATACAAGTATGGTGGGAATCGTGTTGGCTGAAATAGAACACACAAACAGATGGAGTGCACCTGTACTAAAAGAGCTGCACTCTGGAAAAAACAGCCTTAATGCATGAGCGTTAGGTATCGTCCTAGATAAGCCTATGCTTTCAGCACAGGCTGATCCGGGATGACTTTCCGAGTTAATGGAATATTTCGTTTAAAGGAAGTATCTTCTTAGGAAAAATCAACTTAAGGCGGAAAAACTTTCCGCCTTAAGTTGATTTTTCCTAAGAAGATACTTCCTTTAAGTGTCACTTTACCAACACTTCACGCACATCATTAAACCCTATTTTGTCAGAACAAGGTTCATATTTAAAAAAACACAACAGCAGCAAAGGACTGGGAAAACTATCCTTATAATCAGCATTCAGTTATTGTTTTTTCATGCATATTAGCCCTGGTAAAGAAACCAATTCTAAATGCCAATATAATGATTTATTTCTCCATAATAAGTTTCTTAAAACAGGTAAGAAGGTTATTGTAGTTGTAAATTATTTAAATGTCTGTATATTAAAAAGAAATATATACATAGGGCGAATTGCATGATTTCATATGGTTTCATGGATAAACTCAACCTTTGACAGATTGTCTTATGCATTGTGTTGGGTTGTCATGTAAGCTAGTACAGGGTGCAGGATCATGTGACTTTGTGGGGTTCACAATTAAACATAAATGGATGAAAACTGGTAAGTGCTTTTTTTTTCAAATTACTTTTTAAAACAATTTTTCTTATGAATATCAACAAGTGCATTAAAGACAGTGTTTCTATGCTGCCTGTGGAAATGTGAAACACATCAGAATTACTTTATTTAATAAGCCTGTGTTCTTGGCTAAAAAATTGATGTGAACAGCATTCATGTACACTGTTATGCATCACGCAACATGAAATATTGGCACCGATTTCAGACATATTCAAGGATTTATTTTTTAATCTTAAGATATCTGCACTAACTGCAAGAAAAACGGTCTTGTATGCAATAAAGATTTTTGCAAATGTATTTCAATAACTTGAGATATTTGCAAAAATAAAGTTTTTGATACGTGTGTTTACATGCTGTCCAGCCCCTGTGTAAATCTCTGAAAAACCCTTTGATCCTGCACCCTGAGTATGCTAAACAACATTACCTTGTCTCCATAGAAATGTTGTCTGAAGAGTTCATGTCCCACCCAGCTCACATAGATGGTGCCCATCCACATGTACAGGCAAAACAAGAAGAAGTATCTATGGTTACGGTGACCTACACAGTTGTTCAGCCACGCTGATTATGGCGTTAAGGTTCATAATATGGAAATGACGTTATTTTTTTTAATTTAAATATAACATACTTACCATATACATAAATAATAAATACATTTTATCTAAACAATAATTTGTCTAAACCCAAAACAAAAATAAAAAGATGATTCCGACTAAGTAATTTTAAGCTGTGTTGCAAAAGTATATTTGTTGTATTCACTTTTACAGAATTGAAGTTATGATTCCATACAGAAATTGTTAAATTTATACTGATTTTGATCAAGAAAAATGTTACTGTCTAACTGAGACATTACGTTTTCTCCATAAAGATTTATCTCTTTACATTTATAGTACACTTACATGCACACACAACTTACCTCAAACATAGTACAAAGGTCACTAATCTCAACAGAAATAATTTGATTTATTGCTGAAAAAATAAAGACATGCAGACAGAGTTTTGTATATTTTAACCGTGGAGGACAACTCTAGTACAACCCAATTGTTAGCCAGTGAGTTTGTCTCCCCTAGAAAGACGAGCTAAGTTCAATAAGTTACCTGTGAACAATCAGGTAAAAAGGAATGGAATGATTGCGTACAGCTTCTAACAAAGCATGCGTATAGGTTCAAGGTCTAATAAGTTTCAAATAAAACAGTCCCTCTTGTTACTGGGTTAACATGTGATTTGCTTTGAAAAGAATTTCAGTAATGGGAATATTGAATTTTGGTTGTTGTTCATGTTTCTGACTCCATAATCAGTCAATCACCATCATCACCCTCACCCTCATCATCATCAAATACAACAACTTCAACATCACTCAATATAGTTATTACTGAAATAGTTCTACTGATCATCAGAAATAAGCAAAATCAACATTCATTTAAACTTTGCACATGAGGCTAAATTTCAAGCAAAATGCCACACCCCGTGGCAGCCATATTTTTCAACAGACCAGATTGAGCTGAGATATCATAAGACCACATGTTCTGAACAAGTGTCATAAAGATTGGAAACAAAATGTGATGTCTAAAGTGTTCACAAGGTTTCAATTTAGTCATTTTAGAAATAAAGTGTTCAGAAGGTTTTAATATAGTCATTTAGGAAATATTGCCTAACCCCCTGGCGGCCATGTTTTTCAATGGACCGGAACCATTTTCAAAATCGGTTGCCGTGAGAAAACTTTATGAAGATTGGGCTTCAACTGTGACTTCAAAAGTGTTCACAAGGTTTCACTATAACCATAAAGTGTTCACAAGGTTTCACTATAACCATATATGGAAAACTGCCACCCTTATGACCACGTTTTCTAACAGACCATTTTCAAATTTGTCCAAGTAACATTAGAAAAAATATTCTGACCAACTTTCATGATGATCAAACTTAAAATGTGACTTCTAGAGTGTTCCGAGATATCATTATAAAAATATTCACGAAGATTGGACTCAAAATTTGACAGAATAATGCCAAGGTTCACTAAAGCCATACGGAAAACTGCACCGCCCCCATGGCAGCCATGATTTTCAACAGACCAGAATCATTTTCATAACTCAGCTGAGATATCATCATAAGAACAATTTTTATGAGCTAGTTTCATGATGATAGGGTAAAAAAATGTGACTTCTAGAGTGTTCATAAGTTTCAATATAGCCTATAGCCATATTAGAACAACTGCGCAGCCCCCTGGAAGTCATGTTTCTCAATGGACCCGAACCATTTCCAAAGTCAGCCCTGATATGGGTAGAACTTGTGTTCTGAGCAGGTTTCATGATGATTTGGTAAAATATGTGATGTCTAGAGTGTACAAAAGTTTAAACTTTAGCCATATAAGGAAAGCTGCCCAACCCCATGGCGACCATGTTTTTCATGAAATTATTAGAACAAATGATCTGAGCAAGTTTAAAAAATACTGGACTAAACTTCTAGAGTGTTCACAAGGTTTCACTATAGCCATGTAAGAAAAACTGCCCAGCCCCCAGGCAGCCATGTTTTTCAACGAACCGGAACCATATTCAAACCCATATACCATAAGAACAAATGCTCTGAGCAAGTTTTAATATGATTGGTCACAAAATGTGACTTCTTGAATGTTCAAAAGCTTTTCATTAAATTTCACCTAGTGACCTTGTTTAATAACTTCACATGACCCAGTCTCACCAAATTTCATACAGATTGTACAATAAATGTTGCCTCTAACTAATATTGGTTTATTTACCCTCCGAGACTTCGGTTATAAAACCGTTGTCCGAGCACACTGCTTAACATAAATACTCTGCTGTAAAAAGGCAGTTAAAAGCCTTGTGGTCAGCCCAATTTTACTGGGCTGAACCATATATACATAGGGANGGTATTGCATTTAATCTAATTTTAGCCGTACCTAATGAATGCTCTATCCCATAATGCACTGTACTCTTTACACTTCTGAATAAATGCGTAGGCATATGCTCATATTTACAGATTTATTTAAACACTTATCGTCATAACATGTCAGGATCATTTGTGGTAATTATTTCGGAATATCGGATAAATATGCACACTTTAAAAGCGGTATGTATACAGTTATCGATACGATTCGTTTTACATGAATGTATTGGAGAATGACAACACAGCATGGCAATAAACAGGGACCATATATATAGCGCAATACCGTAACTGTACCAATAAATGCGCTCAATACTTATAACGCGGATCCGTTTATAACGCGGTCGCGTTGATTGGAACCCGTCAATCGCGTTATAAAGGATCTATAGTGTATACATAAGAAAGCATGAATACTATACGGGCGGTTTCGGTAAGTACTGGTTTTACCCCACCTGCTAAAAGGGCGTTGACCATAAACGTTGGCGCTGATTGGTCGAGATTGAACCATGACCTAGTTCACACGCCTTATCATTTCGGATGTAAACATTAATGCACTTTTAAAGGAATGAATGTTATATAAAGAATATGGAAATGGACAATTGAAAGAAACACATGTCTTGCACTATTTTAATAAAATGTTATTATTATAATTATTAATATTATTATTATTATTATTATGAAGATATTATTGTTCTATTTCTTATTTTTAGTACTTTGCTGTTGTTTATGTTAAAAATATAGAGAGAAAGAGAGAAATAGCCCAAATTTTATAAGTAATGATGATGGAAACATGATATTTTTACATGGAATTACTATTAATTCCATTATAGATTAGATGAGAAAAAGTTAAACGGGTGGATATTATGTTTGAAATAAACAGAAATACAAGTATTTTAGGGACTAACCAGATCACAAAGTGGTTCAACATTGCTACTATGTGTTTATCAACATTATAAGACCTAATTTTCTAATCAATGATTGGAGTAATTCTAAAGTAAGAGTTATTTTGATGTATAAAATGACAAAAGCAATGGGAAAATATACAAATTGTTGGACATTAATTGTTTGAGAAGCTGGAGCTTAATTAAATAGCTCTATGTTTTAAAAGGATTGCACATTTATGTGAAAATATGTGACCTTGTTTTTAACTTCACATGACCCAGTCTCTCCAAATTTCATACAGATTGTACAATAAATATTGCCTCTCATGTTCCCAAGCTCTTTATTGAATTTGACCCAGTGACCTTGTCTTTGACTTCACATGACCCAGTTTTGAACCCTGCAGCTGTGATATCATAGGGACAAATGTTCTGATCAAGTTTGATAAAAATTTGAAGAAAAAAACTGGCTGCTGGAGTGTTTACAAGCTTTTCCACTAATTTGACCAAATAGCCTATTTTTTGACCCAACATGACCCAGTTTTGAACTCTGCCGAGATATTGTTGGGACAAATGTTCTGATCCAGTTTCATGAAGATTGTACAATTACTGCACATTGAATTCATTGTTATGCACTTGAATTACAAGCATGCATGAAGACTAACAAAGATCACAAACAGATTTAAGATTTGTAAAGCAAAAGGGATACGGCAATGGTGGTCCATTTTGAGTATGCATTTTCCACAAATCGTGCAATGGTGGGTGCGTGGAGGTTTTGGAGATATGCACTTCTTGCAAACCGATACAATCTCTGGAACATTCTAAAATACAAGACAGAATCATTGCCATGGTAACTGAACTGATAAGACACCAAGCATAATTTTCAAGATAACATTTGACAAATTACAAACTGGTATGGGAATTAAAAAATATCAAACTATGTGAACAATGTCTTTTCATGTAATGCACAGAATTTGCAGTGCAATGACTCATTTTTATTTTAAACAAGTAAGTGTCGTAGAGCAAACGTTTCCAGATGAACTTCTGATTTCAGAGTTTTGATATAGGATTCATAAACGAAACCGACATTTATAACATTTTCATGTAAGAGGATTTAATTGTTATAAGTGAAAGAACACTTTGTGGACTTTCAACAACGTTACATCTGGTGTGCACAGGCTAATTAGGGACAAGACTTTCTGTCTAGACTGGATTTACATTCAGAAGAGACTTACTTTAAACGATACAATTTCATTTAATCAGAAAGTGCACTTTACGAACATGCATTAAGCACAGATTTCCCAGAGCAAGTCTTATTTCATGGTTAGACATTGCTGATGACATAAGAGCTTGTCACAGTTCTCATATTAAACAAAAGATGTGTTTGTCAGAAACACAATGCCCCCTACTGCTCTGTGTTTTTTTTTTTGACCTTTGACCTTTAAGGATGACCTTGACCTTTCTCTACTCAAAATGTGCAGCTCCATGAGATACACATGCATGCCAATATCAAGTTGCTATGATCAATATTACAAAAGTTATGACAGAATGACAGACAGAATGACAGACAGAATGACAGACAGGCCAAAAACAATATACCCCCTTTTTTTTAAAAAGGGGGCATAAAACGGGAGATAACTTTAGCAATTATTTACATAATTAGTAGATTATGGAAGGGAACACACAATTTCTAAAGTTGGTAGTACTGCCAGGAAATTAGCTTCTTTAAAAACTCTAAATATTTCCTTGCAATTTATGGTTGAATCTAAACCAATTTTCTGTTTTAATAAGGCCAATTACATGTGTATCTTTTAATTAATAAGGCTCATAATAGGACGTGATGCATAAAAAGTCCCTCATGTCAGCAATCTTGTTGATCTAACATCTATCATTTTATTTGACGAAAATATTAGATACAAATTACATGTACTTTTCATTTTTCAAAGGTTGTTTTGGAGGAAAAGTATTTATGCTAAAGTTTGATTTTTTTTCGGGAATTCAAAAGTAGTGCCATAGGCCAATACCTGAGGTGGAGGGGTGCCAGGCTGGGTGAATGCAGCCATCACATAGTGGAACACAATGTTGGCAAGCAGCCAATGCCCAAAGATCACGTGGAACACGGTCCATCCCAGGCTGATATCGTACACGTGGGGTAGCAGGCACACGTAGAATATGGTCACAACGGACGTAGTCATCACAGTCACCAGGGTGACAAACATCTGGATAGAAATGAGGACAATTTAATTATGTATTGTTTTCATATGCTGTTAAAGTATACTGTATGATCTACCAATTTATTGCATCAATAAGTTATAGAATCGTTTAAGTGAACAACATTAAAGAGAAGACGGTCTGACACACCAAAATGTGTCAATGTGAAATTAATTTTGTGACACATTTGAAGCGCTTGACATATATTGTAGATTGTCCGACAGAATTTGTTCAAGTTTTATTTATTTTACATTGAGCGTCTCTTTTTAAGTTGTCTGACATAAAAGTGAACTGCAGAACACTTGAAATGTTCTTAATGTCAGATAAAGAAATTAACATGATCTATTAAGAAGAACAAGAGTCATAAAAGCGGCTAGGTTTAATTTACTTAACAATATGAGCCTCTGGGAAAACGGGGCTTAATGCATTTGCCTAAAAAATCATCCCACTCAGCACAGGCTAATCAGGGACGACACTTTCTGCCATAACTGGATTTTCGCTAAGAAAAGACTTCCTTTAAACACGAGGTGCAGGCTACACAGGCTAATGTGGGATGACACTTTTCCCTCTTGAATTAAGCCCCTTTTTCCCAGAGCGAGGCTCATTAGTATACTTACTGGTCCAAGAAACCTTGCAAATTTCTCCACAAACCAAAACAGTGGTTCCATCATGATTTCAAGAGCCAGGAAAAATGTAGTGAAATAGTTGAAGTACAGTGTGTAATACATCGTTGTCATCCATTCGGAACCATCCCTCACTCGTCGCCGAAGTCTCCTTGGTAACCAAGTACAGGCTCTTCCAACGCACATCATTACTGTCAGATAGCTCAGTGCTGGATTTATTGTATGTATCATGAACCTTGGTCCACAGACAGCTTCATACGAGAATGGTCAGTTTTTATGATGGTCATTCAAGTGACTACTGAAAATAAATGTCAAAACATAATTAAGAAACTGTAATTAATAAGAGGTGTATTAACAGTCTTTTGTTCTCAATTTTGCTGACAAGTGGTCATTTAAGGTCTTAGAACTGTAATGTACTTTGTGTAATTTTTTTAGCTTAATTTCTCAAATGACCATCACCCTGATCATGATGTTTTTCGACTATGTGTATGAAACTATAATATTTCTGTCAAAAATCCAAATAAGATAGCAGTCGTATACGCGAGAGACTATGTTTAAAGCCTCCGTGGTGTAGAGTTTGAGTGTTGCTTTTGACAGTAAAGGGTCTTAGTTTAAACATACTGGTATTTTATATCACGAACAAACATGGTATACATATGCATAGAATATACAGTTACAACTGAGTCATGTTGTTCCAAAAAAGGATTAGAACGAAAGATCAAGATCTTATAGGGTTCTTCTTCAAGAGGTCTTGGGGTGGATTCCTACAGCAGGCAAAGTTTTTTATGCACATTTTTTTTGCTATCATAATTATTTAAGACTAATCCAATTAATTAAAGTGATGTAAATAAATATATGAAATTACATTTTAAACGAATATGAAAAAGAGTGAACAAGTTCCTTTATATCCCCTGTCATAATTTCCCCTGTCTTACTCATTATGAAAAAAAGATTTTGAAATCCAATATTCAGGTGAGAAATTCCTTCCTAATCTGTATAGGTACCATGAATTGTTTGTTTTACTACGAGTTGATTATGAACTATCAATCATTTTCGCATATTTAAACGTAAGTTTACACAATAAAACTATTCTTTATTGAAACTAGCTTATTCTGAATATAATTGTTGTGATGCGCAATATGAATTGAGCAAAATATAGTATTTCTTGCATGATTGCTTTTTTCATAAATAACGTACTACATGCTGCATGTATTCATAATTGTAAAAAGTCTATGAAAGTTTTATAAAATATGTTTCATAAGTTTATTTAACATCTAAAATTCGTATTTGAAGATTTGTTATGGCATATTCAGTTGTGGCAAAAGGGTGCCCTTTCAAGTGAAGCTTAAACTTAAGAATTGTGTGGTGATACTAAAATATTTGTGTACTTAACGTGGTTCCTTCTGTCACTTGCCATTGTCACCAATGGAGACAAATTTGCAACAGTTTTTCCAAATTTGCATTTTTTAAAGCCACTTTTTTTCTATGTACAATGTACTTATACGCAGCCAATTCCTGTCAGTCTATTACTGGAGCCGGATTAGGCCAGTGCAAGCATGATCCAAGGGCATTGTTTGTCATATATGTTTTTCAGACGACAGCAGGCTTATCTCTGATGTCACATTATCACCCTTCCTCTTGTTAGGCACTTAATTGAAATCTTCCCTAATATATTGATTTACAACCTTCTTACTAGTTATTTTTGTATTGATTCGTTTGCAACAGGTTAAGATTCAATTCAAAATAACAAAAAAAACAACATAAAAGAGCCCTTTTAGGACATTTGTTTTACTTTCATTTCCAAACGAGACTGACCTTTTAAGTGTAAATTATAAGCGAATTGTGTCTGGATTTTTTTCCGAATTATTATTATAGTCCAGGGATTTCAATAGACGCAGAATCCTGCGTTTTGACGCAAGCAATTTGAAAATGACTCGTTTTTGACCCGACCATTTTTTCTGCCGTGCGTCATTTTGACGCACCGAAAATTTGACCCGCGCGTCAGTCAGTTTACATTTAACCATATTTCCATGATGTAAATCCCTTTATGCTTCTGATTGACATTCATGCGCCAGTATTGGAAACTCGGTCAATATATAGAGGGGATACCACAGGCGTCGTTTATCTTATCTAATCTCTTCCAATAAACATGTCATCGTTTAAAGAGTGCGTATGCGCATTAATTGGGAAATTAGAAGCACATGCATATGCCGTTAAAACAGTTCCTTTGAATTATGGTGCATAATCTATAATACAATCCAAACACAACACCTTTGACTAATTGCTTTGTAAACAAAACGAGCAACTATTAATGGACATACACTCAAAGTTTCTTTTTTGCCCGTATTATAAATTGTCTACACTTAATTAAATCCAAACTGCCAGTTTATATCAGAAAGACCAATTAATGCGACAACGAACACGGCGCCGTACTTTTTGCAAAGTAAGTTTACACAATACAGCACGTGGTCATGAAAGTTCAAAGCAGCCCTTTGAAGTGGCGCCGATTTGCGGGTAGCGTCTAGCGAATTGAGAACTTTAAATGTATTTCATGTCACGTCATTGACTAAGTTAATTGCTTAAATCGTAACCGTTACACAATCGTTTGTGAACTGTGTTAACTC
>VMBQ01001058.1:4811-26409 GCA_007657795.1 Dreissena rostriformis | reverse complement strand
AAAAAAGGAACATTCAATTACACAATAAACAAGAAGTTCTATATTAAAACAAGCTTCTTAATAATGTGTAAAAGTTCAATGTCTCACTGGAGTCTTCACAACACAATGGTCCCAAAACTCAGTGTGCTTTCTTTCTTGTGCCGTTGTGGCATGCTTTTTATTAACTACTAGACTTACTGAAACATTCTATAAATGCATTGGCACTGTCAGAATTTACATAAATGCAACATGTTTGCTATCTGCTAGTTGTTAATTTCTTTTCTCTTTCACAGTGTTTGCATAGCTGATATGTTTTATAACGAAGCTGCTTTTTGATGACCGACCCATACTCTTCATTATAACTGCATTTTCTTTACAGTCCACTAATGTTCCATCACAATAATTCAAGACAAAAATTGAACACTACAGTTGAGTTACAGCTTCTAAAATATTAAACAAAAGAAAAATACATAATAAGCCAATATCCGATGTTTATGTCAGCACAGTTTTATTGTTAGCACTAAATAGCAGTTTTGAACACTTTGGTACGAAAATGATCGAGTACGAGTTGAACTATTGTTTTCAATCATAACCTTATCTTTAGAAGTTCTTAACATACCAACAATAGAGGATCTTGGAATAATCATGTAGAATAAACTTGAAAAATTACACCAACACTGTTCATAAAAGGATAATCTTTTTGTTTATTTAGATTGAACGAATAACACTAAACTTAAAATCGGCAAAAACATGCTTAGTCAACGGTTTCTGTTATATAAAAGGCATTCTTTCGCAATGTATAGATCTAGCTTGATATTTCTTGTAACCCAATGCAATAAATCAGTTATACATTTACTTACCAATCGATTTTTATTCCATATCTGTTTTGCATTTAAAATGTCGCCAAAACACAAGTCAGTTCCACTTTTCACTCCCTTTTGAGATATCGAACTGATACGTCAATGTTTGACAATTTTAAAGCAGTGACGTCACAGAGTCATGTATATAAGAAGACGAAAGAAACGCGGTCGTTCATGTTTTGAACAAATAAATCTTTTTAAACAATTGTAAATAAATTTGAAGGGTTAAAAATAACAATGAGACAGTGATATTGATTGAAGCAAATAAATGCGAGACTAAAATTTTATCTTATTTGATTTGTTGAAACCGGATGTACGACTACAATTTAGGCGCGTTATTTTTCTTAAGTTATGTTTGGAAAAAGTTATCACAACTGGTAGTAAACCAGACACGGAGGTAGAACATGGACAAGATAAGTATTCAGGGGGAGATAAATAGCATCGCGAAAATAGGTGACGCGTGGCAAAAAAAAATCCAGTTGTATCAATAACATTTTTCATTTTTTTTTGGATTGTTTTGTCTAAATTTCCCTATGTATTAATGGTCAACGCCCGCTTCGCGGGCTTTTGCCCGTATTATTAATTAATTGCATATTGATTAGAAATAAAAGCCCGCACATTTTAGTGGAACAAAACATTTAAACATTTAAACGTACCCAGCAACCAACTAGCGTAATTTGTTTTAAGACAAATGAACCAAAACTATTTTTAAGATTTAGGCAGTAGATATAGCAACCACTAGTCTTGTTTCAAACGTTTTACTATCAAGTTTTATGGTTGTTCACTTTTTAAATAAACTATAGTTGAAATTTCAATCTTAAAAATCTCTTGGATAGATGACAGTAACTGCGTTTGAAGAAAAATAAATGTTTATATAACAGGATAAATTGTATTATAAAGTTTTGGGCGTCTTTAAATAACTTCCATAACAACATATATTTTAACTATCTTTACATGTGTCTATCTACAGCAGTGTGACATCCATGCTTTCATCTAGACCCTGCGAGAAACGAATAACTGAATGACATTTTTTGACAAACATGCATATGCGAAGTTGTTGTCCACCGAAAAAGAAAATTATTTCTAAAAAATTAAAATATATGTATTTTATTATTAACATCGTGTTTTATGTTTCTCGAACATATGCAGGGATTTCAATAAGCTGAAGACGGAAGATGAAGTACTTAAAGCGAGTATATTATATGATTTCAATGTCAACACTGTATTCTCTCCTTCGTAACCCAATATATTACTATGACCGTGGAATGTAAAATAAAACTAATTCACAATCCTCTTGTGGTACCATAAATAAAATAGTGTTTACTATAGTTAAATTTATAACTAGCAAGTTTACACGCATACCGACAAGTAAACTCGTAATTGTGTGTTTGTGTCGAATGAACGAGTCTGCACAGACGTATTGGGATTTTCAAACAGAGTACGTATCTTTTGTACATGAGTTTTTTTTTGCTGTACAGAATAAATTTATTTACTAATGAATACACCTTTTCTTTCAGTTTATTTTCTGGTGCTAATTCTTCAGAACTTAAATTATAGTTTTGGATTCATCAACGTTTTATCTGTTTAAAAAAAAAGTTATACGAGTGTATATATTCGGTTTTAGCTTTAAAAAAAGTAGCCGGATGTTTACCTTATTTTATTCGCAGATCTAAATGAAAACCCTGCATAAGTAATAAGTAAGTAATTTGTATTCGATAAAAGCAAAAAAGGTATACACAACAATTATTCCCGAAGTGTTTGCATTGAGCTTGAAAGTGTTATTTTTTCTTTAGCCTAAGTTGCGTCGATGCTCCAGAGGAGCCCTGCACTTTATGGTAAGAAGTAGAAGAAGGAATTTAAAGCGGTCTTAAAGCATTGTCCATAGCATTAACTGATGAAACATAAAAAACACGAACATAAAAAAAAAAACAGCATGATGTGTCAAATTATTATTTATGCAATTGATGCAAGAATAACAAAAGTATATGTCGAAGAACAACAGGCATTTTTGCAATTAAAATATTCACAATTTTGCCACTATATCATGGGACAAAAAAACCATTCAATTACACAATATATAAGAAATTCTATAGTAAAAACACGCTAGTTAATATTGTTTAAAAGTTTAATGTCTTACTAGAAGTCTCCAAAACACAATGATCCCCAAACTGAGTGCGCGTCCTTGCTTGTGACATGCTTTTTATTTACAACTAGACTTACATAAAAAAAATATATACATAGGCACTATTAGTATAAACATAAAATTGACATGTTTGCTTTCCGCTAGTTGTTAATTTCACATCTCTTTTACTACTGTTTGCACATCTGATATTTGTTATGCTGAAACTGCTTTTTGATGACAGACAGACGCTCTTCATAATAACTGCAGTTTCTTTACAGTCTTCTAATGGTACATAGCAACAACTCAACAGAAGTATTGAATATGTCAAGGCAACAATTGCATATATTTCCATCCCTGGCAAGTTTGATAGATCCAGAATGGCATCGGTGCTGAGTATTTAGCATCCAGTCAGTTTAGCTGCGCAGAATAATGTATGGAGTGTGTGAAGCCCAGCGCTTAACAAACCATCTTCTAAAATATTCAACAAAAGAAAACTCAAGAAAAATCAATAAAAATCAACAAAATACACATTTTAATTAGGCAATATCCTAGGTTTATGCAATCACAGATTTTACAGTAAGAAACGGTTAACTGTAGTACAAAATGATCGGGTACAAGTTTAAATATTGTTTACAATCATTTACAGTTTGGTACGAAAATAATTGAGTACGAGTTGAAATATTGTTAACAATCACAGCGTATCTTAACATATCAACGAGAGAGGATCTTTGAATAATCATGTAGAATATACTTAAGAAATATCACCAAAACGTTAAATACGTGGATACCGTTTTTGTTTAAATAGTTTTAATGAATATCCATAGATAGAACTAATCTCAAAATCGGCGATAAATTGCTATGTGACAAAAGCAGTTTCCGTTTTATAAAAGGCAATCTTTAACAATATATTGATATTTTATGTAACCAAATACAATAATTACCAACCGATTTTTAATCCATTAAGTGGTTTGAGGCCTAATCTTTATATAGTGATGTGTTACCTATTAAATGCAAATAAATGAGATCGGAAGGTGCGTGCAGACGAAGTAAAAACAAGTTAAAATTAGCTAAAATGCTGAAAAGTTAAATCGGAATAACAATAAATTTGAGAGCGAATGGTAAATGCGTCACGAACTCTGACAAGTAAACAGTAGGGTGTCGTTCATCATATTTTTTTTTAAACAAGCGTGTGTGATTTGTCAGGATAATAATAACAATAAGATATCGAAAAAAAGCAAAGCAAATAAATTTGAAAGAAATCGTGATTCAGGCAATACATTTTAGACGGGTTATGTTTACCAAAATTGTATATGTAGCGGAGAAAACATATAATGCGAGGATATTTAGTGCGAGTCGCAACACAATAATTATTTCATTTGTACACTTTTTCTTGAGGTATGTATTTACATATGATTGAGCATATGTCGAAGTGTTTTTGATGCTTTCAAGGTCATTGATAGCATCGCGAAAATATATTTCGCGTGACGAAAATGTTTGAGATGCATGCCCATGTCTATTGTTTTGTCTAAATTCCCATATGTATAAAGCGGTAAACACCCGCCGCTTCGCGGCGGTATTTTCCCGTATTAGCTCAACAATTCCTACAATGAACATATACCGCGTACCTGGAATTTTAACATTCAAAGATACATTTTGGCATTTTAATATACGGTCTAAGTATTAAAATAGTTAATTTAGTAATATAAATTTGAATGAATAGAACCTAGGTCAAATAGAGCAACCATGCATCTTCTGCATAGAAGCTAGGGACAAAGAGCAAATGTCGCTCTTGCGACTCTGTCTGTTTTAGGCATAAATATTTACATACAATCCTTGAAACATAGAGGATATTTTTTGAATTTAGTGTACGCAAAGATCTATCAATAAACATTGGTGTAAGATCGCATTACGATTACGTGAGCTGTCATATAAAACATATTTTTCACATGTTTTCTTTAACAAAATTATTTCGGTTAGTTATACGTTTTAGGATATAGAGAATAATAGGTTACTGCCCTATCGTTGTGTAATAATATATCAGGTTAGGCGCACACTATTTTAGTATTATTTTATTTTATTCGTGCCGAGCCTGATATATTACACATTAAGGCAGTAACATGTTTTTCTGTTAATCATACTTCTACGTCGCCATTTTAAAAGAAATAATATAATCTCTACAACGCTGCATTTTTAGCGGGAAGGAACATGATGTTTGACGTTTTACGTGTTTCAAATGAGGTAATGGGCACTTGCCCTTAATATTTGTAAAATAAGTTTTTTTTGCTGTATTGTTTTGTTGAAATCCTTTAAATATCAACACTGCAGTATAATGACTTCAATTTTTTGAAATGACACTTGATAATGTGTGATTCTTAATATGTGGATTTATTGAGAGGAATTTTTAAGTCCTGACTGTATACAAGAGCACATGGCAACGTTTGGCCTACCCGCTCAATTCCTTTCATATCTACATGAAGAATTGAATGGAATATATTTAGATGCAACCAGCATTATATAATTATAATCTCTTCACGTTGTGTTTGCAATGTTAATTATTTTCGATTCCATTCTTCAATCAAGACTGTCACATTACACAATGAACTACATTTTGTTAACGGTTACAATTTTAACCATACAAGTTAATTTTAATGTTTGAACTGTTTTTGTCATTGTGATTGTACTAATTTTTCATGCTTAATGACACAGGTTAAAGGATTGCCGTAAGTAACATAAAATCAACAATTAAAGATAATTTGAAGAAAAATGTGAATTTTTTTTTTATCCATATACATGTATGTTGTAAATGTTAGAGTTACATGGTCTTATTGAATTCTTTATTTCTGTTATAAAATGATTATTATAACTGAGTTGTTTTAAGGGATATTATTGAAACAATTATCTATTTTTTACGGAATCCGGATAGTGCCATCTATAATCTCGCCCTTCTTTCTGCAAGGNCTGTCGCGCAAAATATCGTGCGTCGCCGCGACTGTCGCGCAAAATATCGTGCGTCGCCGCGACTGTCGCGCAAAATATTGTGTATCGTTTCGTGTGTCGTGTGTCGCGTTCAAATGGCGACGCACGAAACACGAAGCGACGCACGATATTTTGCGCGACAGTCGCGGCGACGCACGATATAATATTATTCAAATATCGCTGTAATAATATCACCTGTCGACTGTCGCGGTCTAATTTCAGACCGCGACACACGACACACGTAGCGATACTCGATTCTCGACAGTCGCGGCGAGACGCGAAATTATACTGTTGAAATATCGCTGTAATAATATCGCCTGTCGACTGTCGCGTTTTCAAAAAATCAGGGGAGACAAAAGGGGTAATTTTTACTTCATCAAGCATTTGCATCAAAGATGGACGCAGACTCTCAGCTTATCATCATCATCATCATCATCATCATCATCATCATCATCATCATCATCATCATCATCATCATCATCATATTATATTTACTTCTGTTGAACAGTGAATTTTGTTTATATGGACATTGGTTGACAGGGCTACAGTTCAAGCATACAGTTACATTGTATAAATCACTGTTTATGATTGACACAATAAATGCAAGCTTAAAACCCACTGTAACATGTTTTTAATTGTTTTTTTTAATGTGTTGTAATTATTCAAACAACGAATGAGAGACCCCTCGATGTGACATCGCGAACATAAGGATAATTGCGCCAAAATAGAAAGAATTTTTCGTATAAGTAATTATAAAACAACGAAGTTTCAACAATGATAAATATTGTATTAGTATTTTTAAACATACTCCTAAGTGGACAATGATAATGTAACCTCGCGGTAACCTTCAAACTTCCCGTCTTTAATGAACTGTCGTTTCTACCAGGACGATTAGATAAGCAGTGACATACATTCCAACTTCTCTCTAATACATGATTTAACATTGAGTCCACTATCGGCACGGTACTTTAGCGGTATGTACAATTAAGTCTCAATTCTCTTATTTTATGCTTCTCTTTTAAATTGAATTAACGTTTGTGCTTGATCTTCTAATTGTTTAAATTGAAATATGTTCTATTAAAGCTAATACCTGTGCTCCAGATAATACTCGTCTTTTTTTCTTTAAAACGATTTAAACTTTCCGAAATACGATTTTATTTTCAATGTAAATCTTTTATAAATTAAATGATTTCAAAGAATTGCTATCGCATTTGCATTCGTTTTTCATGATGGGAGCAATTTCCCAATGGTCCAATTTACAAGTTACAAACTGTTTTCAAATGACCGTTTCGAATTTTCTGGTTCCCGATTGTGTTCACTTTTATTTCTTTAACGTTCCACAGTGTACCGGTATACAGTTTAATATTGTCCGGGACCATTAAGTTAGTCTGGTTCCCAGCTTCTATTGTAAACAAATAGAATTGAAATACTTAATTATAATACTGATCGGGAAATAAATACTTTCACAACGAACCACCTTTCAATATTTGCTAGTTAACTTACTATTTCCATCGCCTCCGCCATAACTTCGTCTGTGCCTTTCTCTTTGTATACAAAGGGGCAGGTAATCCAGACTACCGTTAAGTGTCATTATTTAATGTAGTCATACAATTGTTTCTGTTGAAAGGGAATCAAAGAAAGATAATGCAAATATGCGCAAAACTATTTTTTAACAAGTTTGCTCATAGTTAAAGAAATATCTAACTCTCATCGAATTGTCAGTGTCAAATGCTTAAATATGATAATATTTTTACTTATCATACGTTAATTTCCATTTCAGAAATGAACCTTGCTTTCGTTGGCTGGTTATTTCTTTGCCTCGAGTCAGGTAACTGACCAGTTGCAGCAAATTTTTTGCTTCTCTTTTCTGTGTTCCAGTGGTTGTTCGTAAATTGATTTAACTTACAATCATTGAATTCTGCGAATTATGCGAATCTCACTCAACAATGATGTTTAACCGTCTCGTGATTTTTTTTTTCAGCATAAAGCACTGGTTCATCTTATCAACTTTAAAATAATATTTTATTGCACAGAGCTTTACATACTATTAAATTTTCAGCTGCCAAGCATGCGTTTTGATATGTTTGCATGGGTCAGTCAATAAAACCGAAACTCCGACATCATACTGACTTATATCGAACATGAATAGGACGTCCAAATTGAATTCAGGCTAGTCAGTGTTGGTATTTAAGGAGAAAGGATTAAGGACAGGGCAGTTGACCGCATTTTAGACAAGCAATACATATTGAACACCATTATGATGCACCTGATGTGCAATATCCGCTAATTATATAAACACATAGGTATTGATATAGAAAATATGTAAGCGTATATTACATATCTTTGTTTATAACACTTCTTTATCCAATACACACGTTTAACGTTTAACGCTTAACTCACAAATTTCATGTAAATGCCTTAAATGCAATTATGTATAAGTTGGGTCTTACTACCATAAGCTTTTATCATAAAAACGAAGACCAAGTTTCTTTAATGATGTTTGTTTGCATGCCTTTTCTCATAAACGTTTATAGAACTCGAACGAACAAAATATGAATTATTTAGCTACAGCGACTGCGACGCAATGCTTAAGTTGTGCACCAATGCGTTCCAGTGCCCAATGTGTTACCACCAAAACCTGTACAAATGAACAGGTATGTATTGCGACTCAATATATAATATTAACATTCACTTGAAAAGTTTTGAAGTGTTGTTGTTTTTCACATTTTGCATTGGTATTAAAGTACCGTAATACTTTAATTAACCTCAAACAAAATATGTTGAAAATAACGAAGAACCCGTTTTGGCTTTCAGAAATGCTATGCTAAGTACGTGTTGAAACCTGATGGAACGGTAATGTACGAATTCGGTTGTCACGATAGTCAGGTATGAGACACCCTTGATTTTAAATACTGTTTAAACATGTAGTTTTTCATTGTTTTCATTGAAATAATGTCTGAAAGATATTAACACAAACCTACTACATAGACTGACTTCGTTAAAGACTAACTTAGTGGAATTATGAAACGCATTATCATTAAGAACGCATAATAGTATTATACTTCATGATTTGTAAAGAAAGTTTTAGTAAAGCCGCAAATGGTAGATCTATATCTTAAGTCTTTTGAATTAACTCCAATGGTTTGAATTGACCGTTCGAAGGCGGTGATAACAGCTTATATATATATATAGTCGTATTATATTTATTGCCTTGTATTAGAAAGACAATTGTTTATTTGCCTTTATAAAAGTCTGCCCTCTCCTGACGAAGCATCTGCAGTTTCATTATTCATCTATACTATATTACAGATATGCCCTGGCCAGATAGGTACCCATGCTTTAATTGGCAAGCGAGCGACCGACGATACCGAATTGTGCTATAAATGTTGCCATGGAGATATGTGTAATCAAGGCGCACTTTGTACAGGCATGAGTCAACCTTCTTTAAAATATTTTCTTAGCACTAAACCATCCAGCGGTAGCAAAAAAGGATCAAACAACCATTTTAACATAAATAGGAGATATACAAATTGATGTAATACACCTCCTGTCAGTTAGTAGAAGACGTTTGTTGCTTTGTGTGAAAGAACAAGTTATATAAACACGTATATTCACGAGTGGATAAGACAAACTAAAGAACACACTGTTTTTATTGATATGATTGTTTCCTTAACATAAAATAGAAAAATCCATACAATTACGCGAGAGAAACTTAGAGTTGTGCATCCTTACACCATACATATGACGTCATCAATGATTCAAATATTTATATAGCAAAATAAGACATGTATCACGTTTTGTGCGTCCTTGTAGTTAAACAGTTTCGTCTACATTTTTCATGAAAACTTTGGTTACATCATTTAAATTTCCAAAGAACTTACACTGTTAGGCTTTAACATATTAAACTATATATTTCACATAAAAGCATAATGATCATAACAAAATCATGTTCAGGACCTCAACACCTGTAACGCCGATTTTGATTCCAACCGCCATTTCCAGTGAGCACATTTACATGTTTAAATAGTATGCCGTTTATGTCTGATAATTTCAATTGTTAAGAAATTCCACCATCCTCATCCGAATTCATTTCCTTTCCTTTGAAGTTTCAAATGGTTTGACATTCATAAACAAGGGTCCTGTATTTAGCAGACTAATAAAGTTAATATATATATATATATATATATATATATATATATCTGTTGCGTTTTAACCGTTAATGCGTTGATTAAAATAAACTTGAACACGTTGGGTTAACCTTTCATAAATGCATACATCATGTATAAGAGTATATATGCTTGTCTGATACATTGTGTGCTGTTCATTAATTTTAAAACGTTTTTTTAAATATGTGTATGTGAAAGTATCTATACTATTCAGTTACGTAGTATACGATTTTGATTACATATATAACTGACTTACGTAGACAATAACCCACAGCAGAGTTGGGCCTGGTCACTATAATCGGCCGCTGCCGGCATAACGGCCCGAGGGCCATTATGCGGCTAGGGCCGATTGGAGACGGACGGTCCAGCTCTGCCGTGTGTTATCATTTATATTAGATATCAGCCTATTTTGCTTCTTCATTTATATTTATTTCCGAACCAGCTTTCCGTCCTTTTATTTTCATTCAATAAATTACGCAATTTATGCTATATCATTGCTATATTACTATATTCAGCAATCACAGCTACGGTCGACCCGTGTTTCCCTAGCCCCTGTGTGCGTGGTTCCTGTTTCATAGGGAGCGGAAACAACCCCACATTCTTCTGTCTGTGTCCGAGTGGTTTCAATGGCTTGCATTGCGAAACGGGTAAATTATCTTATATCGTATTTTTTTAAATGAAGACTATTGGAAACGTCTGCATTTTGACGACCGTCAGCTTCTGGCATATGTATTTATCAAAACCAATGTTAATTGAAATTCCGAGTGTTTTATACAACGCACTAACCGGAACTTATTGTTTCAGTCATTGGGTCAATTACTGCAACGACAACGCCGAGTCCAACAACAGCAACAACGACATGTATGATTTAGCCTTTCGTTCATTACTTTCCTTATTCAACTAATACAAATGGCGCAATATGTAGCACGGAAACGCAAATTTGTCTGAAAGCAAAAAAGTGGACAAATATAAGCAAATTTAAACAACGCTCAATAAATGTTCGTCTAAATTGTCATAGTAATCTTTATATTTAAAGTGTGCCTACTTACTTCGAGTATGTGGATCTAGTCAATACTGCATGTATGATTTTCTTTTTATCATTACATTTAATGAATGCTATTTCATTTTTCTGACCATTTACGTAGTAACTTGGGCTGTCCAAAATATATAAATACGTTTCAGTTCCGACAACCCATGTCAACCTTTGTTCCCCTAGTCCCTGTGTACATGGAACGTGTTTTATAAGCAGCGGAAACAATCCAACATATTTCTGTCTGTGTCCGAGCGACTTCACCGGACTGCATTGTGAAACGGGTGAGTGATCTAAAACATATACACACGGGCTATTTGTTTTTAAAGTAGCGCACCCGTAATGATTCCCCGCGATTTCTTTAGTGATCGGCAATGATCGGTTATTTCCGAGGGATGAATTTTATTTAAATTTCTAATTTAAGCAGTTTCCAATGCGACGTTGTCGTGGCCTACTGATTAAGGCGATACGCTAGAAATATTTTGGGATCTTCCCGCGCAGGTTCTAATCCTGCCGGCGACGCTTTGTTTTTTTTGTAATGTAATTTGATTTAATATAGCATATAAGCTATGTTAATTGTTAAAAAGTAGTCCGGTTTTCGAGCAATAACACAAAAATTGCAATAACTACATGTATAAACCAAGCTTTGCATCGAAGCACACACTTTTCATATTTTTATATTATACTAGCGCCATGCGCTCGCGAAAATATTGCAATGTTCTCACTTCTAATTGAAATAAGTGTTTCATATTCACTCAAAACAAACAAATATCCTCTATTTATCTAACATAAGGAGACTTCTTTATAATATGTGTTATTAATAGAAGCTTTTGTCATAGTAGATAGTACATATATATTGGCTTGAATTGTGAAACTGTTGGTTCTTCAGCGTCTGTCGATATAGCCTCTTCAGTTACGGTTAATAGAATCAGATATGCTTGTATGCTTAAAATAATTACTTTTGATGGCTTAATAATACTTCTTTCAATCATACTCATTAGTTTAACATGAATATGTTGCAATTGTTATTCACATTCTTCCATTTTTAAAATTAAAACAACGTTATGGCTAAATTGGGTGATTTACTACTGGAAATAGGAATTATGCATGTTACATTTTTATTTTTATTTCAAAAGGTAAACGGTAAATCTTTCTATTTCTTGGTATTTTTACTGTATTTAGTGTATATATAAAAACTAAGTTTAAAATATTACTTAAATGATACTATTTTGAATTTGATGAAACTTTGTTTTTAACCAACCCAATTTCTACTTGGCTGAAACCACTTACATTTCATGGCGCTCTTCCATAGACAACAAGTTATAAAAAAATAAATGTCTGTAAAAAATACTTATTTCATCTTGTTTAAACTTTAAACACCTTTACTGTATCTGTACACACCAACTGCATGCCCTTATTTGGAAATCTGGATGAATTATGGAACTTTCATATACCCCAGGGGTGCAAATAAACTGGACAAAAGCAGAGCGTGGGGTGGTTTTGAAAAAAATCAGTATATATATATATTTTTTTTTAAGCATGGAAAGCCTTCCTTAAAATTTGCATGTAGTTCAGTGAAATGATGCTTATTAAGAAAATAATACATTAGATTATATTTGGAAAGGTGCCCATTACGGGTGCGCTACCTTAAAAACTAGTCTAGCAGTTCATGTAGTATAACTTATCTGATACGATGAAACAATAGGCATGTATTCTATTAACTGAAAAACAAAAGCAAAGTTTATTTGGTTGAAAACATGTTTTCGTTCTCAAATCCAAAGCGTTGAGAATCTGACTATATCATCCATTGACATATTTCAAGCTGCAAACGTATGTAACTGTTAAGCATATTCATAGATAATATTTGTAAGACATTTTCAAAGAATATCGAACAAGCAATAACAAAACTCGAAAAACAATATGCTTTTAATTGATTGTGGAAACAATTTATTTGAGCAGAAGTATGTTTTGTGACGTCATATGAATTTATAAAAACTAGTCTCGATTTAAATTCCGCGTGTTTAATGTAATTCGATACCTGGAAATTATTGTTTCAGTCATTTCTACAACCACTGCAAAAACAACGCCTATTCAAACAACCACGACGACAGGTATGTATTAGGTTTTTGTTTGTTGCTAACTTATTCGCCACATACAAGTGCACAATTCACAGAAGGGCAAAGGAAAGTTGTCTGTAAATATATGCACAGCGAAATACTTACAAATACGCTCAGAGAACAAATGTTTTATTGTGGTGTGTCTCCTCTTTTCGATCATTCGGATTTGGTACATACCGAATATATAATTGTCGTATTACTTTTTAATGAGTATTCATTGTATTTATTTCTAACCGTTTACGTAATAATTATTGGGCTGTCCAAAATATATACATACGTTATGTAAAGCAAAACAAATATAATACAAACAAAACAAAATGTTACTCAGGTTGGATGTTTGAACAAAGTATTAAGATGCATTATGCATTACCTAATGGTCAATAATTCGTTGCAGTGCCGACAACTCCTGCAAACCCGTGTTCACCAAGCCCCTGTGTTCGTGGATCTTGTTATAAAGGCAGCGGAAACATCCCCACATTCTTCTGCTTGTGTCCGACTGGTTTCACTGGACGGCACTGTGAAACAGGTGACTAAACTTAAAACATCCATTTTATAATGAAAAATAGTCTAAAATGTGATTGGCTATTAACATTAGCAGATACAACAAGATAAAACAACGGATTCGTAGTATATTAACTAAAAAGCAAGTACATGTTTTATATGTTTGTATCGTCCCAAATTCAAAAGCACAGACAACCAGACTCTTATATCCGTCGAGCGTTTCTTAGAAACAATAATCGGAACGTATCTCAAAATCTTAAAACACAAGTGATATTACAATTAGAAATCAATTCGTGTTCCCCGAGTCCCTGTGTGCGTGGATCCTGCTTCATAGGCAGCGGAAACAATCCCACATATTTCTGCCTGTGTCCGAGCGACTTCACCGGACTGCATTGTGAAACGGGTGAGTGATCTAAAACATACACACGGGGTATGTGTTTTTAAAAAAACTAGTCTATCAATACATGGACTTTAAATTATCCGATACGATGAAACAATAGGCATGTATTATATTAACTGAATAACAAAATCAAGGTTTATTTGGTTGAAAACATGTTTTCGTTCTCAAATCCAAAGCGTTGAGAATCTGACTTTATAATCGATTGACATATGAAAGCTGCAAATGTATGTTTATGGCTTACATATTCGTAGAAAACACTAGTAAGACATTTTCAAAGAATATCGAACAAGCAGTAACAATACTCGAAGTACACTTTTTTTTGTGTTTTACCCACGTGAAAACAGTTAATTTGAATAGAAGTATATATTTAAACCGTCAACTTATTGCATATGTATTTATCAAAATCAACGTCGATATTAATTCCGCGTGTTTAATGCAATTCGTTACCCGGAACTTATAGTTTCAGTCATTTCTACAACCACTGCAAAAACAACGCCTATTCATACAACCACGACGACAGGTATATATTAGGTTTGAGTGTGTTGCTAACTTATTCGCCACATAAAAGAGCAAACATGGGAGTAGGGCAACGGAAAGTTGTTTGTAAATATATGCTGAGCAAAATATTTATAAATTAAATCAGATAACCAATATTTTATATGTAGAGTGTCTGCTCGGTTCGAAAATTCAGATTTAGTACATACCTAATATATAAGTGTCTTATTTATCATTTTTCATGATTATTCATCGTATTTACGTCTAACCATGTACGGAGTAATAATTGGACTGTCAAAAATGGATACATATGTTTTACAAAGCAAAACAAATATAATACAAACACAACAAAGTGTTAATCAGGATGGATGTTTAAACAAAGTATGACGATGCACACTGCATAACCTAATGGTAAATAATTCGTTGCAGTTCCGACAACTCCTGCAAACCCGTGTTCACCAAGCCCCTGTGTGCGTGGATCATGTTATATTGGCAGCGGAAACAGCCCCACATTCTTCTGTTTGTGTCAACCTGGTTTCACTGGACTGCACTGTACAACAGGTGACTAAACTAAAAACATCCGTTTTATAATGAAAACAAAGTCTAAAATGTGATTGGTTATAAACATAATCAGATAAAACAAGAACTAACAACGGATTCGTAGTCTATTAATCGAAAAGCAAATACATGTTGTATGTATTTGTATTGTCTTAAATTCAAAAGCACAGACAACCTGACTTTTTAATCCATCGAGCGTTCCTAAGAAACAAGTATCGGAACGTATCTCAAAATCTCAAAATATATTTTATTGATATTACAATAAGAAATCAACCCGTGTTCCCCGAGTCACTGTGTGCGTGGTTCTTGCTTCATAGGCAGCGGAAACAATCCCACATATTTCTGTCTGTGTCCGAGCGACTTCACCGAAGTCCCATTTTCAATTTACATAATAAAACGATATAAGCGTTTTTTATTATATGAAAAACTAAGAATTATTGAATAGAGTTGTTTATATGTTACCATTCTAAAGTCAAAATCGTTTCGAAACTTTACAATCTATCGATATTTTTTAAACTGCATTCGTATGGTAATGTTTAACATGTTTGTAGGAAAAAAGACTACGATTTGTTTAAAGAAAAGCAAACAAGCAATAACACTATCGAAATACGACAGATATTGTATTTTATTACACGTTGGATACAATTCGTTCAAGTTTTTATCTTTATTATAATGTCCACTAGCGTATTGAATAAGTATCTATAAAAACCAGTGTCACTTAAAATTCTTCGTGTTTAAATACAGCGCTTTACTTGGAACGCATTGTTTCAATCATTACGAACACGATTACAACGCTGTCGCCAATTCAAACAACATCAACAACAAATCCCCTGCAAATGACATGAGTTTACCGAATATGTCATGACAAACCCGTCAGATTAATGGATTAGCTTTGTACTCGTAAAATAATAACTGTGCAAATAATAAACATATAACCAAGCTTGTTCAGGCAGAAATTATATCTTTACAAAATGCATGCTGTATCATAACATTGCTGACGTCGGGAACCAACATAGAATATTTTATTTCCTGTTCATATGAAATTGTCAGCAACTCTCTCTGCATCTACATGGAAAGGATCAGAACTGATTGCTTTTAAACAATGAACTGTCTAATATTTATGTTTCAGTTATCGCCACAACTTCGTCCACAACAACGCACACAACATCAACAACCAAGAGTACGTAAATGCTCATATTTATCACTGTGTTCTTGCCTTTCATCACGTATAAAACTGCTCAAAATCACAACAGAAAACAAATAAATCCAACACGTTAGCGTTGTACTCCATCCGACCACTACTTGTATCCGCTGCTTCCAGCTACTCATGTTTTAAAAGTTAGAGGACATAATCATTCGCATGTTTTAAAAGTTAGAGGACATAATCATTCGCATGCTTTAAAAGTTAGAGGACATAATCATTCGCATGTTTTAAAAGTTGTAGGACATAATCATTCGCATGTTTTAAAAGTTAGAGGACATAATCATTCGCATGTTTTAAAAGTTATAGGACATAATCATTCGCATGTTTTAAAAGTTAGAGGAAATAATCATTCGCTGCATTGAATATCTGATAATATGTTAACTATTTCTTCAATATAACACAGCTAGTATATTAATATCTGCTTAGAAAGAGGGAATGAGCATTGTTTTAATAGATATATATAGATATATATATTTATGGGGCTTAACCATTTATATGCCCCTTTAATACGAAATTTAACTAAACATTCGCGTAAACTCACAACTAGTGTCCGTATAATGCATCGCGTTTGTTTTATGTCATAAAAAAATACACATACAAATGAATACTGTATTTCTATTTACATGTTTTCTATTTGTAAACACTGCATACAACATATTAAATATCTACTTGGGCTGTTGGCCCTCTGTATATTCTTTGAAATAAACAACTGTATGTCGATGCGAATAATGCGTAAACTTCATTATTTAGCATACAAATCTAAAAACATCTGCCTGATATAAGATACTTTTTATTGACTCTCGCTATTTTCTTAACATGTCACCGTATTTTTTTTATTTGCCTGGCAGTTCATGACTCAATTATGTAAACGAATATTAACGTAGCAGATTTAGATTAAGTTCACTATTAAAAATTATATGTGGTATATTACCCTTTTATTCACGGTTAAGATTATTAATACTGATTCGGTTAATCTCAAATACATGATGGGTAATTTTGCTGGACTAATCTAGTTTCAAGAAGTATCGTGAATATGGGCGAAAATAAACCTAATCAATAATTTTTGCACGGCTGTTGTATATTTAAGACAAAACTGACATTACTGTTTGTTTCAACGCCGATAAATTAAAAAACACAAAGTTTTATTTGCCATACTTCCTTTATTCAGACTGCATGTTATATATTGCTTATCGCTTTACGATGGCATATAAAAATGTTGTAGTTGTTAGGCTGTCACTGGTTCCTTACATTAAACACATTCTTTATGTTTTGTACTCTGCCTTATCAAATTTTTATTATCTTATGAACACTGCACACTCGGAAATAGCAATACATGAGCATGTTAAAGTTTGGTTGTCTTTTGTGCGATTGTCTTTGCAACTTTAACGTGTATATAAAACGATATGCCGTTTATAATGTATGTGGTATATAATTATTCAGCGAGATTGTGCGAATTCTTTCAGGTTCGACACCTCCACCACCAGGGTCGTCGACGACGACTGCCAGGCCCCTAACAGCGACAACCACACAGACAAAAACGACGACAACCTTCACGCTGCAACAAACGACCACTGCCAAACACGGTATAGAAAACGATTGACTTATACAAGGATAGCAAATATAAAAGTCACTTTTTGCACCGTTACCAATAATTCAGTTTTAAGAATAATTATCTTCCACCAAAACTTATAAGCAGTATAGGGCTACATATAAACCTTATTTTGTTGTAAAATACCTTACAGTGTGTGCGGTTACATAAAATTTGACTATTACTAACGTCGACCTAAACTTGTTATGATTCATATGCATTTTAAATTGGTATTGTACAATACTTGTTACATGAAAGAGAAACAGGGCACATGTTTAACTACTTTTGTCAAGGTAGAGCATTACTGTGAAATACGAGTGCTTTATTTACATAGCCACGTGTTACCCTCACCTTGACCGGCTCCTAACAAGCAGATACATGGAGGGTTACCAGAGCTGTTACGAGTTCGTTAATGTGCGCAGGAACTGGAACGAAGCAGAGGCCGACTGCAGATCACAAGGAGGGTTCCTGGTAACCATTGAAAACGTCAATGAGCAAGAATTGGTGCATAGAGTTGCCATTTCGCTGTTTAATCTGGATGTCTGGATTGGACTAAATGATATAAATTATGAAGGTCACTACTCGTGGGTTTCAGGTACGTGCCTTGAGGGAATCATTTGTCAACCACGTATATTTAATAATAATTGCTATACGTACGTTTCGTGATTTAAAATGACATTTGTTGAACCAAAACGCGTACACCACCCCCAAAAGTTCCTGGCAAAATGTATTCATGAACAACCGGAATAAATTATAAAATGTTCTTACACATGTCGATTTGTAAGAGGAGAACCTGTGATACTTTCTTACTTGTGCTTTCTGTAATACTACCTGGGTTTTGTTTGAACAGGAATACGCCCGACGTATAATAATTTCGGCATCACTGTGTCCCACTTGTTGCATGACTGCATGATCATGCAGCGTCAAGACGGTAAATGGGCTGAGACACATTGCGTTCACGAGCATTTGCCATACGTCTGTGAATATGGTGCGTACAATATGTACGGTCGGTTTAGGCTTACGCCTACGTTTACGTTTAGGTATAACGCGAATATTGCTAATACTGTATACATTAAATGGTACATTTTCTGTATTTTTTATTAACTTTTAATTTATTAGTCCTTGAAATCCATACCTACTGTATGGTTAGTAATGATAAATAGTACACTTTAGTTCAACAATAAGACAACAACAACACGCAGCAGGGATATGTGTTATGTGTTGTTAACCAGCCGTTTGCAATAGTGCCTCCCCTCCTATCAAAGTAAAACCACGAGCAAATGCAAGACTGGCCAATATCACATATAGGGTCCATATAACAATTATAAATCTATACAAGCGTGCGTTAAAGTATAAATTCGATTGTTACTGTATATCTCATCATGCACGTTTTTTATATGAACTTGCGTTTACGTCCGTTCTGTTTTCAGACGGACACAACAATCCTGGCGGCGTTGTTTTGAACGGCTGATGACCGTAGCCGTACGTTAACAGAAATATCTCCTGTATGATACCGAAATAAAACTACATGATCACAAATAAAATGTTCATTTATGCAATCCCCAAACATCTGGAAGCGTTTTATTATGATTTGTTCCCGGTATATTTTATTTGAACGTTCCACTGTTTTTTTTGCAGCGAAGTTTAAATAACAGGTTTACAATCAGAAAGGCGGGAAATTTAAATACTCATTGGTGGGTAATAATGAGTGACTTGATATTATATTTCACAATTTATCAGTGATTTACATACTTTCAAAAAGTGTCATATGTGAAGATGGCTTACACAACACACACGACCGAGACATCATTCTGATTTTATTATGTGGTAATTCTTATCCACGAAGTTTTTTTTTTTGAAAAACAACAGCAGCAACACCAAATCTTGAGTTAAAATAAAGATGACACATTTAAAAAATGCTTTAATATTCACAAATCATTTAGAATGCACCTATCTTTGGTGAATAAAAATGTTCTGTGTTGTGTGTACCTACACATGTGTGTGTTTTCTCCAAAGTCAATTGCAATTCAGAATAAGGCTATTGCTATTCGGTACTGTTTATGCACGATTTATATAAACTAAGCATCGTTTTATCAGTATGCATGTACAATATTCGCAAACTGGTGATTTAAAACACCCTTTTCTNTCATGACTTAGCAACGTGCGGACTGACCATGATTTGGCAATGTGCGGCATGACTATACCTTAGCAAGAAACACTGTAGAGCTACACATATATGCGTAATGGGCGCACTTGAATTGTGTTGATTTTTTCGTTGACTATAAAGCTTCCTTGAAAATTTCTTTATTGAATTATATAGTAACACGTTTAAGCCGGTTTGGATAGTTGCAAAACGGAAAGCTGCCCGCATCACACTAATTAGCAACTTATCCGCGGGAGTATTATAATTTAATGATTTGGGTGGCCTACTGCTCATGCTGCTGGGTATTTTGTTATTGCGTATGTGAGAGCGAGGAACGACAACTCTTCATGGAAATTGCGTTCTTAGGTGAACTTTAAAAAGTGCTTTGTAACCTTTTTGACAAGCTCAATGCGCATCCTCGAAAAATATGCAATGGCGGAAGCAACTCCCAAGAAAACTCGAAATGAAAATTGGGAGGTGTTAGAGAAAGTATTAGAGGAAGACAGTAATCGGCAGGGTGTCAACGCCAAACATGAACACCTTATAACAGAAATAGAAACCTCAGATGGCCCATTGGCCACCGCGTTGAGGTGCATTGCTTGTTTATTGTGTAGCTGTCAAAAGTTTTCTTGACAGTTTGGTGGGTGGGGTGATAAGGAATAACGTCTAGCAGTGTTCTTTTTTTCATTTAAGGGAATTGATGATCAAGGGGTAATTTTGCTTTTTAATTCATACAGTGAGGTCGTCACAACACAACACCAAACACCTTGCAGCGTTTTTTGTCTCGGTATTGCTGTAATGCTATATGAATCGTCATAGCCAATTTTAGCTCGTCAAGCATGGTGTACATTTAATTAAGTAGTACATAATCTCAGTTACTCTACAGTCTACATGGCTGACTTATTAAATTTATTTCACATGAAACCATTGAAAAAAACAAGAGGGCCAAGATGGCCCTAGATTGCTTACCTGTAAAATGAGCTTACCCAGCGGCATGATTTGAACAATCTTTACCACATATCAAATATCAAAGCTGCGTGCTTTGTGATTTACGATAAACAAGGTTTTTCAAGTTTTGACCTGGTGACCTAGATTTTGACCCAACATGACCCAAATGTTAAACTTTGCCTAAATATTGCCGTAACAAACTTCCTCCTAAAATATCATCGTTATTGAATCAAACATTATGGGTACTTGAGTGTTTACAAGGTTTTTGTAAGATTTGGACCTTGTGACCAAGATTTTGACCTCACATGACCCAATGTCAAACTTTGCCTAGATATTATCAAGAAAAAAATCCTGGTCCAGTATCATCATTATTGGACCAAAACTATGGCCTCTAGTGTGTTTACAGGGTTTTTGTAAGATTAGACACCATGACCTAGATTTTGTCCCCACATTACCAAACGTCAAACTTGGCCTAGATATTGTCCAGACAAACATCCTGGTCAAGTTTCAT
>VMBQ01001057.1:151255-218789 GCA_007657795.1 Dreissena rostriformis | reverse complement strand
ACACAGTTTCAAACTTCTTTTACTGTGGTAAATATACAAATTTCTACACACATAAGCAATTTAATAAGCAAGAAATGCGTGGACGAAGAAAATCAGTTGTTGTAGTAAAGTCGTTGAAGTAAGGAACATGTTGATATTTAAATATTCAGCATCAATTGATCTTTGTTAACAATTTTGCATCTAAAGAAATGTTACTGCAATGCATATTGTATATGGATTTCAAAGACATTCGGAATAATTACGTCCGCCGTTGTTATTATTTGAATGGGTATTTGAATAAAGTCAGATGATAGTGCATATTAGGCTACGGAACATCGTTAATAGCTGAAGAGTAAATACAAATAATTAAGGAATGGATTTGTGTCAAAAAAATACGCAATACAATTAATGAACTATACATGGTGTATTGAAGTGACAAAACAGACTGAACGTTATGTAACACAGTAAAACAATATGTATACACCAAAAAATATTGCAGTCATTATCATTATTCAGTGTCCAAACGGATTCCATGTTCATGTATAATATTGCATCTTGCAACCAAGTGTGTCATTAAATGAACCACAATTTCCTGTTTTAAAACAAAAAAAAACTAAAAATAGATACATTACGCCAAAGTTGGATGTGCAGATTCTTAATTTTGTAGCCATAGTTTGTAACTCCAGTTGCGAGTCTCAACGTATTTCTCGCAAAACAAACATATGCAGCCTTGTTTTGTTTGACGTTATGAAGAACTAGAGTTTTGTTTTTACTGACAATGTTTGAATTGTATTCCCGTGTATTTCGGACGGCGGATTACTTTCGACGTCGCATTCAACGACAATTTCGCGATCATCAATGACATTAAGATGGTTACCAATTATCACATTTGTATCCAATCTGAACTTGGCGCCAAAGGTGGATCGGTTAACAGAAGGCTTCTTAATAAGTGTGTAAGTGTTCATAAATACAACATTTTTTCTGTATAAATAAATATCAAAACAAAAATTAATAAAAAATAAATAAATAAATAAATCAATAAGTAAATAAATAAATAAAAAATAAATAAATAAATAAATAAATAAATAAATAAATAAACACAAATAATTTGTCTTTACAAATTGCTTTAAATTTATTTCAAATATTTGATTTCATAATTTCTTGCAAGATATTGCTGTGTACTTATATTTAACGTTATATCCGTTATTTCATTTTTTTTAAATATTAAATATATTCCTCATACATTTTCTAAGGGTTTCAAAACTTACATAGCACTTCAAGTTAGATAGGACATAACCATGATAACCGCCTGGTGTATAAGCTTCGCAGGACAGATTCCAGCCATCATGTTCTCTACTGGCTTGATTCCGCAGCGAACTCAATGCTAGTGTTTCAAAAGGGCCTCGATTTTTATCAGTTTTCAGCTCGATTGTTTCCGGTCCGTTACGTAAATACCATCGAAAATAGGAAGCAGTGAAGTCATTCAGAAGTGAGCATGTGATGTCCATGATAGTTTTGGCCTGAACATTGCAGACATGTGTGCATGGCTTCATAAGTAATCTCACGGCTGCCTCTGTGAAATTGAATATTTTTTTCAACGACAAAAGCAAAACCAATGACATCATTGCCATGATGACAATAATGATAATAATCATACTCGTAATAATACTGATCATCATTAGTAACAACATCAACAGCAACAACAATTTTTAAACTGCATAATTATTGCTATTAAAACGTACATTGGTCTAGATATTATTTTAAAGAAGCTAATACAAAGGTCGTTTTATTGCTAAAGAATAATTTATTACCTGCAGATTCAACACTATAGACTAGAATCCAAACTAGAATAACCCACGCACGTTCAATAACGTAACATATGACCACGTATCTAACTTAGGAGTTCTGCTTGGCAGTATGAACTAGATATACTTTCTGGAAATAAAACATTCATAAAATCTTCCGAATACTAAAATGATTGAGGATGACTTCACATTTCAATTGTATTAGAGGGACTTATTCACAGATTTTAGGATTTTGAAAAATATCATATAATTAATTTACTAACAAAACTGGTATATCTTTAATAGTTTGAAAAAGTATAATAACAAGAATAAATATAAAACAGCATAACAAATCAACATGTGCCTGCCCTAGGGATCGAACCCGGAACATCAGGAAGCAAAATCTAACTCGCTACCACTTCTCCATGCAGCTCTTAAAATGTGTAACGTAGTTAAAACTCTATTTTGGTTGGTTCATGATTTTTTAAATTATCGATAAAATGCGTTACAATTTTTACGCTTTCGATGGATGATTATCAATAAACGAACATATATTTTTAACAGTTATCTTAGTCATGAGCGTTAGTTTGCTTGCTTGAATATAATGCACACATTCTTGTTAGAATCTAAGATATTTTTTTTTTGAACATTGTCATTTTGCCAAACTGTGAACAAGTCCCTCAAACGTCTAGTAACAGTATCATATTTAAAACCTCATTTGTAAAGACTTCATCTTATTGTTATACGAGAATCATGTGGTATCCGCGTGATTGACTTATTCTCTCACTTTCGATGCATTTACATGGAGCATGTGCGGCATCTTTGCAGATTTCGTGAGACCCCCATGCGGGGACAATACAACCAAGCGCAAGTTTATAAACGTGCGATGATACAACTGGTATTGAACGTCTATTCTGCGGAATTTTAACATGAGTAAAATTGTACAAAAAGCGTGCGCTCCCCTTAGATTTAAACTCGCATGTGGTTAACAGATAGCATGGACGAATCATAGGGAGAATGTAAGGGGCTCAAGATAGTTTCATTGCGGTGGATACCCAGTGGTCTCATTAGAAAATATATACATAACACATGAGTGTGTGTGTTTGTTTTAAATAAATAATTTCGTATTTCACTACAGCGTTTTCTTCCAGTTTAATTTACAATATTTTAACTTCCGGTTTCTCGCAGGCATTATTGCTATGGTTTCACATCTTCAATCATTAAGTCATAAATTTATTCACAGCTACAATGCACATTTTAAAGAATGGTTTATTAAGTAAATAGTTACCGTGAACAAGCCCAGAAAATAATTTATTTGGACTGAACAGAATTTGTATTGCGCCTTAAAAATATTTCGTTTTTTTATAATGCTGAATCCTCCTAGCAAAAAGTATGTATCATTAAATGTATCTTTTTTGTGCAGATTGATTTTACTTTGTGAAACAAAAACCTCATTTATTATTTTCATACACCATATTTCAGTCTTTGTTATATTATATGTTTTTGGTACGTTCATATATATTTCCGCGCATGTATATATTACTTTAAAGCCCGAGTCCATAAATATTAAACAATAAATAATAGTTAGCCATGTCTTAGATTAACAAATATCGAATGTTAACAATATTGCTGAGATCAAGGTCAGTACATAATTGCTGTATACTGACAAAATATATGTACAATATATCTAAGAGTTGCAGTCCAAGTCATCAACGTCTTCAAGGTATCTAAAATTGTATGAACACAAAATATAATTCATGAAGATAACTTGACCTCATTAAAAGCCGAGGTCATGACCACTATGCGTCGACCATACGTCGAGCTTGCGTCGAGAGGTTTGTTGGCATTAGTGCTTTGAAACGTGTGATTAATAATCTCATAATGATGATATATACATCGTGTTTTTTATGCTGATAATTGTGGTAATATGCTAATAATATAATGACGGTTTAGATTTTTATGATGATGATGAGGATGATGATAAAAGGACATAATTATGGGGGTGTTTTGTTGTTGTTGTTGCTGTTGTTGACGATGATCGTGAAATTCTGCGGCTGATGATGGTGATGATGAGGAAGATAAAGATAAACAAGGTGATGAAAAGGGTTATGTACAACTTATTTTATGATTACTAACCACAAACATAGAACACAATGCACGATGTTCAATACCAAAGTCTGGTTGACAGACAATTGCGTTCCTATGGTAACGTCTTTTGGAGTTGAACATTAATTATGGTTTGACACAAAATTGTTGTGAAACAGGACACAATTTGGTAAATGTGTTTTTGTTTGGTTTAATAACAACACTAAAAAATATTACACGTTAAGCTTTTGCTGTTGGGTTGATCTATAGACTACCTGTGTTGCGCGAAAATACAACGTGACTATGACGTTACATGAAACACTATTTTAATTAAGCATAAGCATACTCTTCTGCGCCAATGATATATTTTTCATTTAACTGTTTTGCTTATTAGGATCTGTCCGATCAGTTAAAAATTATTACATTTAACATATTATTCACGGTGCATGTCAATATGTGCAAGATTGAAGTTGAATAACTGAAATCTCTGTAACAAATGATGAAACACATATACTTTCTTCGGTGAATCGTAGCGATTTCTCGCTACCGTAACGGACAAATTTTCTGATAACTATAGTTTGTCGCAAAGCGAGCAAGTAAAAACACACATGCATGAAGTTCAAGATAACAATAAAATGAAACGAACCCAGCGAAATTGTTTAAGGTCATTAAGGTGTGGTATTAAACAGGTTAATCTTGTATTGAAGTAAATGTTCGTGGTGTAAGGGTAATGCGCCTTACATTTGATATAGAGAATACTATGTTAGTGTGATTGTGTACTTAAATTTATCTCACGAGTGAAGAAAGGTTTGCATGGCGAGGCTTGCCGAGCCTTGTAAGCCTTTTTGAGACGAGTGGGATAAATTTAGGTACACAATCACCCTAACATAGTATTCTATTTATCCTACAATATTTTTTTATATATAATTTATGACCGCTGCATTCAAAACAGTAGTATCTAATTGATAAAATAAAAGCAAAAACACAAAATTAATTGTATCTTACATTGCGTAGTAATATTAAATGCGATTTTCCCATTTACGGAACTCGAAATAGTCCTTACGAATTCCACGCAAAGAAGAGTAACGAGACAAAATATAAAGTCAAACACAGACGGTTTTGTTATAACTACAATTCTTGTCACAACTGTAAAATACCAAAAAGACAAATGACTGCCATTTTGAAATTTACAAAGTGTGTAAACACCTACGTGAAGCATGATTTAACATTTATCCCCGCCGATATTACTGATTTTAGTCTATAAACAACTCTTCTTTTTACACACTTTTTACTTACTGACATAAAAAGTAAAACATCTACTGTTAGTGTTGTACTCACCGAAGTTGTGTAAAAACCATGTTTATTTTCGTTAAGTTAAATTTGCTTTAATGACGAGTTAACATTTTGGACACATTTCTTCATCGCAATTCATCTTTTCCATTTTAAAACACTGGATGTAAGCAGGCAATTTTCTGTGGATAGACATTCTTTGATCAACTGACAAATGAACGACTTATTCATCAAATAAATTAACCTTTTAATTCAACATAAGTTAAAAACAATTCACTGACACTTTTCTTAAATTTAATCCATCAATTGTTCAACAAAACATTGAGTTATTCGAGTACATTTGAGATTTTAACGAAATCGAAATTGCAGTCTCACCAGTTTGATTCCAGTTTTATATCCCAACACTGTTATTCACATTTATAATATTATAATAATCCATCGTAAACACACACACACACGCTAAACGACTGCGTACCCAATGACCTGAATGACGCAATCAAGTGATTTCGTTAGCTGTGTAGTAAAATATGGTCTTGCGAATTCAAACAGTTACGCAATCGGGTGAGTACTTTAGCCTCGTGGTTAGAGTGTCAGGCTACCACGCGAAAGACCCAAGTTCAATCCCCCGTTGGATCCATATTTTTTCTTTTTCAAGTTAAATCGTCTACTTGTTTTAAGTTCATTTGACCTTTAAACAGGGGTGAAAGGCCAACAAAAGTAGTCCTTATGTACATGTTCTAAAAATTTCTGTGGGATAAACCTTATCTAAAAATATCTGTTGAGAAAACCTTATGCTTTTTTATAGGTCCTATTATGTTCTAGAAAATCATTTAGCTGTAGGATAAAAGAAAATGACAGGCTAACTGAAACAAAATGCTAAAAATTATAATTGTCCAACACGCGATGACTCCATTAAAAATAGTTCATATTCCTTTGGGTAAATAATATTACCAAACTTAAGAGATGGATGCATTCGATTTTTGGAATAGAATGATAAAGTGAAAATTATACCTGACTTTTGAATATTTTGTGGAAGATTATCCAATTGAAGTGTTTTTGTTGAATGGCGATTTAAATTTAAATGGGTGTTGCCAATTTACAACTTGTGTTGTGGATGAAAAGTAAAACAGGCAAAAGCAGGGTTCGAACCTGCGCGGGAAGATCCCATTATATTTCAAGTCTAACGCCTAAACCACTCGGCCATCACCGCTACACAATCTTAAATCAGCCTTTTTGAATATAATTAAACCTATGTGGTCAGTTGGTATATTCATGCTCACTGATATTAGAATATATATTGTGCACACTGGAGAGTTATCTATTTATACTAGAGGGACCTCCTTATGTTCAATCATAATTAAGTTTTAAAAAGGATATTGCAATAGTTTAAACTCATTACAAAAATGCATGTACATGTATATATTATACATACATGTAGGAAATATCACAGAGTGTACAATAAACTGAAGTAGTTGCACTTTGTACCAGGCCTTATGTTAAGTGTGCTCGCTTAATCGTAATATTTTTTCTACCTAGCTGTGTAATCACCACAATCATCATAAAATTCATCATCATCATCATCATCATCATCATCATCATCATCATCATCATCATCATCATCATCATCATCAATCAATCAATAAACCAACAAACCAACAAACCAAAAATCAATAAACACAAAAAAAATCAATAAATCAATAAATCAATAAATTAATGATTATTGTATATATTTATTTATTTATTTATTTATTCATTTATTTATTTATTTGTATATGGATTGATGGATTGATGGATTGATTGAATGTTGGATTGATTGATTGATTGATTAATTGATTGACGTATCGATGTATTGATTTATTAATCGATGTATTAATATATTGGAGTATTGATTAATTGATTAATTGTTTTTTTTTATTTATTGATTTATTGATTTATTTGTTCATTGGTGTATTGATTGATTGATTGATTGAATGATTGAAATGATGATTTTGATGATGATAGTAGTGATTATAAAGCTGGGAAGAACAAATATTACGATTACGCGAGCACACTTAACATTAGGCCTGGTACATAGTTCAACTACTTCAGTTTATTATACACTCTGTGGCATTGCCTGTGTATACTACGCACGTGTAAATGCTTTTGTATAGCGATTTTTAACTATTGCAATTTCAATTGCAAAACTTAATTATGATTGAACGATAGTAGGAATTTCCCCCTAGTATACATAGATAACACTTTCATGTGTATAATATATATTCTAATATCGAGTGAGCATGATTATACCAACACCTAGGTTTAATTATAATCAAAAAGGCTGATAAATGTTAAAATAAACTGATTTAAGATTGTCAAGCTGTGATGGCCGAGTGGTTAAGGCGTTAGACTTGAAATCTAATGGGATTTTCCCGCGCAGGTTCGAACCCTGCTCGCAGCGTATTCTTTTGTATGTTCTTCTTTTCTTCCACGGCATAAGTTGAAAATTGGCAATGTCCATGTAATTTTAAATAGCCCTTCAATAAATGTACTCTACCGCGACAAGTATGAATAATAATTTGTTCATTTAACTTTTTGCTCTTTAGGATGCGTTAAAAAATATTCTATCTAATATAAAATTCACATTTCAGTTCAATTTGTGAACGAATGTAGTTGAAGAAGTGAAATATCTGACATAAAAGATTTAATATCAGTATTTCTACTTTATTTGGTGCATCGTAGTGATATCAATTAAAAACACACATTCATGAAGTGTTCAAAATAACAATAAAACAAAACGAAACCCAGCGAAATAGTTTTAGGTCATTAAGGTGTGGTATTAAACAGGTTTATCTTGTATTAAAGTACATGCTTCGTATATTCATGCTCACCCGATACTAGAAGATATGATATTCACATTGGTCAAATAGCCCAATGAATAAGGTGCTTTATTATTGAAGATTGCAGATTCTAGTCCTGGAAGGATCCCCTAATATATATTCGTAGATATAGGATATTCATGAAAATTAAAGTACATTAATTATCTTGCATTTAACTTCAGGTCCCTTAGCCAAATGGATAAGGTGCCTGACTTCGGATCAACGATTGCAGATTCGAGTCCTGTCGGGATCGCATATTGTTGCTGTTGTTGTTGATGATGATGATAATGATGTTCGCTTCACTTTTGTTGCAGCGTTTATTATCAACGTGGCTGTCCCATCAATACATGTGTATTTGCATTTTTTTTCTTTGTTTCATTTTCATTGTTTAAAGTGAATAGTTTATGCTTTTATCAATGTATTTTTAACAGCAACGGAAAACACGAAATTGTTAAATGTCGTGCTATACAGTATAGATTAATAGAGATAATTAATTAGTAGAGTAGATCTACAAAATGGCATACACACCATTTTTGTAATTTGTGTGTTAATAATTGGATTGTTTTATGTTTATATTAATTGTGCACGAAAAAAACAGGCCTGAGAAAATGCTGCAGTTTTTGTATAGTATTTCGGGGCGTGACGTTCATGTATAACAAATGTGATTTCAACCCATAGGGCCATCGTAGCGAATCAACTTTCCGTTTTTAGCGCTTGCTTGGAATGCCCATTATAATTGCAAATTAACTTATAATTGATTTCATATGTTTATATGAGATTGCGCGTGCCATGTTAGAATATACATGTAACTCAATACAGCTATCGTACTATGTATCTTAAAAGTTCATTGTTCCAACGTGTGCATAAATTAATCAATGAAGTCCGCGCTCTCATATCATAGCATAACAGAAAGTAAATACGGCTGACTTGTGCCACTTCAGAATCTTTTCTAAGTAAGTGAACATATCACTAAACAGCTATTGCAATATGCGTCTTAATAGTTCATATGTCCAACTGATATAATATGACGCCACTCTGAAAACAACCAAAGTAAAATATATGACCTTTGTTATTGAATATGACAATATGCAGCCTTTGTTATATGTGTCCTATTGTGTCTTTGGTCCAACTGATAATAACTGATGCCATTTTAGAAAGAACCAAAAACAAAAAATATCTGGCCATGGGGGGAACGAACCCACGACATTCGCGTTATTAGCACGACGCTCTGCCAACTGAGCTAAACGGCCACTGATTCATTATGTCGACATTGTAAGATAAACATGCTGTGTATGATATTTACAGTTTGTATATTATAGTTTATAATTTGCAATATATTTCGTGAAGTGTGTGAATGATTATATTGATTTTTATGATGCTATAATCAAAGTTTGCTGCTGCTTGTGCAACTGAAGTTGCCCATTGTTTTTGTTCGAAGACATCGTTATGAACGATGTCTATCACTTTTACTATAAAAAAACAACCCACAAACTCTATTCATTGCGGAAGTACCAGACACTTATGGTAGTATCATTACATTTAAGTAAGATATTGTTGGTACATTATATGCAATTCATGTACAGTCTGTCCAGAAAACCACCAAGAATTAATTGTGTTATAGTAACCAGTCACGATTTAATTGAATTAAGCTATATATTCTCATCGCACATACCAATCTCTAACCCTTTCTTATAACCTATTTTCTAACACATTTTTGTTAATATGACGAACGCAAACAATCCACTTTTATACACTTGTATTACACATGTTTTCGAAGTTGCCGACATTTACAACTATCGTCTTCTTGACAATTGATTTATAATTATATATTCTTAAAGCCTTTGTTGAACAATATTTAATGCATGTTACGTGAACTGGATCAACATACAAGATGTTCACATCAATTGTGTCCTCGAGTTTCGCCGGAAATAATTAACGTGAGATTTTCACCGTATGTGACCGTGGAGTATTTATAAACTGTTCCCTTATGTGATACGTAAACGGACCATTTCGACATTCAAACAGCACAGGTTGTTGCAATTAATTAATTTTGGGGTTCACATTTTGTATTCGTCATAGTTTTCTTTTGTATTTCCCTATTGATTAAGTATAAAGCTTTCCAACAACGAAATGGGCAGAATTTTATCTTTAAACATATCCGTCTTTATATTTTTACGGTTAGCGATGTCAAAAACTAGTAACGATATTGTGAGTTTAGTTTTTAGTGCGGACTATACTTGGATGTTTAAACAGTATGTGGTTTATATATTTTCGAGTTTACGTTCATTATTCGCTTAATGTATGATTTATTTAGACATAAAACTAAAGGTGTTGAGATTAATATTTCATGCCCATAAAGCGGTTCGACATATGTCGTTAGAGAATCACCGTTCAATTGTGTCGCGTTTGTCGAACCTTGACGCCTACGTTCAACCGCTTTGCGGATGCGATATTTGGAATCTTAAACTGACTTGTTTACTTAAATTTTTGAATATGCTTTATTGGATATTCACCTGTGTGCTGAATTGTTATTGTTGAATTTATATTAATTACTTCGATTGCAAATGTTTATTGGAAGCAAAATCGTTTAATACACATGGCTGTTTCATGTTAATAAAAAACTCGTTAAAATCCTATATATTGCAGTACTGTGCATAAGAATATTTATTGGGTCTCTGTTCAAAATAAGTTTTCATTGTCGATGACTAGTTCTGTGCTTTTGTCAAGAAACAAAAAAATAAATACAAAAAAAATAGTTTTTAAACCGAAGATAAGTCGTTATACATAAAATAATGAACACTAAATAGTAATTCTGTATTACAGGCACATGAGAAAGACCTTTGATTTGTGATGATATCGAATATATGAAAATGATCCACCTATTCACAAGCATTGCTTTGCTCAGTTTGACAAATGTCGCACGGACACAGGTAACACGTTCACTTGACGTCACTAATTCTGAGTCAACCTCCACTACCCTAACTACGACGAGTTCAAGCGCAACTTCTATCAGCTCGACCACTACTGATTTCAACTCGAGTGTAAACGATAAAGTTACAACTACCACTGCTGCAAAATAATCGAAACTAACGTCACACGACTAACAATTGTGACAGACATGACATCGACGACACAAACCGGGTCAACACCGACCTCTACAGAACATGTTGTTTCGACAACCACCTCCATTACGACGAGTTCAAGCGCAACTTCCGCCAGCGATATCAATACTGAGTTAACCTCGAGTGTCAACGAAAAAGTGACGACAATCACTGCCGAAATTGTGACCGACGCGCCAACTCCGACACAAACCGGATATACAACAACGCAGCCTGAAATACTACCTTCGTTAAGTGCAAACCCTGACTCAGACAGTACAAGTACCAATACCACACAACAGAACATAACTTTCACACCAATGCCGGCAAAAACAACAATGGTGAATGCTACAGACAAAGTCATAAATAATACATTTTGTCCGCTGCTAGTCCGAGAAATGAAACCCGGACAATTAATACCACTTTACATGGTTATGGTACTCACAATGAAACGACAGTTAATGGTAACACTGTGGACAATGATGCACATGACAATGTCGTGCAAACTGGGACTCAATCGGTTACACAATCTACGGAAAGTACGACTACATCTACAACTATCGGCACATTTTGGCCTTGGAAAACAAGTATGATTATTGATCAAATAACGATCTGAACATCTTTGGTAATATATATAGATTCATCATGTCCATAAAATACGTGTCGTTTATGAAATTATTCGCAATCACTAATATAACAGATACTGAGTTTTGAACCTCAAATATAATTTTAATAAATACAAATATTAATATTTTAATTTAACCATATTTCGAATATAAGGTACAACTACTAACTGGCCAACTGGGCTAACAGCATCAGATTCCTCGTCGATAACTTTAACCTTTGATCAAATCACAACGACCCCTATGTCATATAATGAAAACGAAATCGGTAAGATAATGAATGCGATTTTGTGCTGTATTATCGTCTTGTATTGTCTTGGCAACTGGACACATGCCTTTAATAAAGACTAGCGCGGGTTCATCATAATTTATGACCGGATAATGTTTATTTAGTTTAAATGTTCATATTATTAAATATTATTATATATGCACTTGATATTTATAGACAATGCCGTTGGGGACATATTAAATATTCTAAATAGCTTTAATAAAGATTTATGTTAAATGGTGTGATGCACGTAATGTATTGTTTTGTGATTTGTCGCATGCGTTTATTAACAAGCAATTATTTCCTTATATTTTTGTTTGAGTTTAAATATTCCTACATGCATTAATGTGTTAAAAAACACCATTTAACCACAACTGCTTTCATACAGGGCAAGCATAATAATCCAGTACATATTTTTAGGAACACAATCTTCAAGCAACGATTCCGAAGACAATACGTTCGGCGGTCATGGTTCGCACTCTGGTAGTAAGATGCAGGATTCAGTCAAGATGTCTGCAGGTCTGATTGTAGTTTTGTCCATCGGGATCTTCCTGACGTTTGTGCTCATGGTTGTGCTCGGAAAGCGATTATTTGATTGTTGGCAGAGACGTCACTACAGCATGTTGGATTACTTGATTAACGGAATGTATAACTGACAAGCGTTTGAACCGCTTTGTCTCAGTGACAGCAATTCGTCAATGATATGTCAAAATTAGCTTTTTTTCCTGTATAGGCTTATAATATTTCAGTTGCAGATTTGGTATATATTTTCTGTTTCGTGTTGTTTTATATGTATTGTCCTGTTATGTGTAGGCAATTGGTCACTTGCCTTGAATACAAGGTACCTGGAAACTAAAACTTTTCTCCCTACGATTTGTTTGGGGTTTCGGTATACCTATTAATTGATAACGTGAATGTACTGTAAGCATTCAAAGTGTGCATGATGTTTATAATTTACTGATATTGAATGAAACTGTTTGTACTTGCAATAACCGTGGTAGTAAGGTTTTGCAATTCATTTTTTTTTTTCTATCGCGAACATAATATATTTCACATATAATATATTATACATCTCTAGATCATGACAATTTGGGAACATCTATTGCCAGTCAATGTTCCAGCTGCATATAACTACCGCGAGAAGGCTAGGTGAAAACCCATCTTAGACAGCTACGACGAAAAGTATTAGGAAAAAATAACTCGTGATAACTGCGATATACTTGTAAATGATACATATATACAAACACTTTATTTTCAATATTAATAAATACCAGGTGGTTACATACCATGTGTATATTTTTTAAAACAATAATGTTATATGTTCTCGTTCAATAAATTAATGACATTAATGCAGTATAATCATGCAAATCATGGGGAATCATATTCAACCCTTAACAACCATGTGACACAATATTTACATTTGTTTTATTACACTTGCTAAAGATTATACCTGACAGTAATAATATTTGGAAAAAGCGGCAGGTACACCTAGCTTTTACTGTTGCAATTACTCAAGTCGACTGGTACCAAAGCAACACTTAGTAAAACTCGTTGATTCATAACACATACCCAACATAAATGTTGTGCCCATACATCTGATTGTAGATATCACTCGTTGCGAGCATAGAAGTTGACAAATCAAGTTGTTTAATTAGTATGCATGTTTTTTATTATTTACATTCTTTTATTGTTATAATTGTTCACTACAAATACTATAAACACATTCCTATGACGAAGAGCACCGAGTCAAATAAAGTAATAAAACTATACACTATCATATTACTGCTAGACTTGTGGTTGCAGATAACCGATAGAAATGTATTTACGGAAAACCGATTGTTTTACCGGATAGCTGATATATTCGTGGTAACGTATATCCGATATACGTTTGGTGATGAATAACCAATATGCATTTGGTGACGGAAAACCGTTCAACTTGTGGTTACGGAGAACAAGCTGCTGCGAGGAGTTTGATTCCGTTTTAGGTGCGACCAACTAGTCGAGTATCTCCTCATAGTGTGTATCCTCTTCACCCACAACAGTGTCGACCTCGGAAGAATTTGGCAGAACTTCGAAAGTTGCAAACTTGAAAGTATATGATTTGAGTATAAATTATTTAACGGATAAAAAATGCCAATTGTCAAATAATGTTTATAAACATATTTAGTTATTTGAATTATATGAATACATGTGTACATTTTAACATATAAAAAAAGGTATATTAACTTTTTTATAAACACGTTCGCGTATAATACACATATTGTAGATTTAATATACAAGAAACGCTGATTACGTGATAAATTTGTTCTTAAATATTCAGTAAAAAAGTTTTTATTTCTATAAGAAATATCAAACCTTATGAACTGTATATGGAACGCTATAAGTCTCGCTTTGGCCAATTTGAAAAAAAATGTTTCAAGAGTAAATCATCAAGAAGACATCTGAGAGAAAATAACTTAACGGTAACTTAGTAAAAGAATAACTTACCGGTAACTAAGAAAAAGTCCAAACACATACCGTTTGCTTGTCTTGCCACTTTCTTACGTCCAATGTCATCCGCAGTAATGTACATGGGGTTTTCCACAACATCGTCGACTGCTAGTAATAAAATCAGTATTTTTGCGATTGTAACATTAAAGTTAAAATTAAAATAAATATACAAGGTGTTATTTACTGAATTAAAGTAACTCACTAAATTAATCGACAACATTTGTACAGCTTTACCTTGAGACTTTGTTGAGGGTTCATGTGCTAAAACATCGTCTGCAGCAATGTACATTGGATTCTCCACATTTTCGTCAATATCTAGCAATATATATATATATTAATTAGTTTAAAGCATGTACACTATCACACGCAATTCAATGTAAAACGTGTTCATGTGGTTAACAGTAAAAAAGAACGCTGCATATATTGAAGATTTTTTATGAACAAAAACACCAGAAACATTATAAAGAACAAAATTTGTACTAACACCCGATTGGCTTTGTTTCCAAGACAAGTGACAAATTAAATATACAATACATACACGATATAATAACATTAAAAACAATTAAGTCTGTGAAGTCTGCTTTCAAACAGTCAATGGGAAGCGTTTGGGGTATAACCCGGTTGAATGACATGTCGAGCCAAGAATTAATTACTTGCATACACAAACAACATCAACATTTCTTCACACAGTAACCTTTAGAAGTATTACCTTCATTTCGTTTCCTTACTTTCATGCTTGTAATTCAATATTTCTGTAACATAAATACGGTGCAATATTTGCAAATACAACAAACGATAACATTCCAACACCCTGTTTTGTATTTGCTTAATTAAAAGATCCGTACCAAAGGTCAATGTAGTGTGCATGACATCTCTATGCAGTGTGTACCTTAATTAAACGATATACACATATACAATGCTTACATTCAACAGTTAATTTAATATAAATTCAACACAAACAATACAAGATACCTTTTGTTCGCCAATGAGTTTTCTGAAAATAAATGTTAATACATTTGTATGTATAAACGATTTATAGGGTGGACTGACGCAACATAGTATGTAACTTCGTGGACAAAATACAAGAAAACATCACAAAATGATTCGTTGACAGATTTGTACAATGCAATCGGACCAATTTGTGCGAAGCGCATGAAAACATTTCGAAAAAAAGGCTGTTCCATCAATAATCATACCCCGCATTTTCCATGTTCTGCAAACGCATACAAGTACCGTTGCTGCGAACAACGATAATGTGCCACAACCAGCACCAATTAGCGGAAGCAGCAGATCCGAGTTCATTGATGAGCCCGAATGCGCAGCTAAAAGAATGAGATTTTTATCTGTGAACACACCTACTTGTAATATGTAATGTATTTTATTTTGTTAGCAGAGATATATAAATAAATGTATATAATACATGGCGACGAAATATTGTTAGTAGTATTTGTAGGTTTTACTATGTGGTCTGTACATTGCATTTCTTAATTTTGACTATCACTAAATATGAACTTAAACAACAAAGTGAAACTGCAACTGCTCCTGCAAGAGGAAAACTGTATGATAGCCCTTGGTCCTTAATGCATGATATGCAACAACAGACCGTGTGACAAAGCACACATTAATTACAAAAAAAATAACTGAAAAATTATAATGTACAAAACTAAGACAACCGTCTTGGCACGTTTTAAATCATACAATAACAATGGTTGAAACCATCTCTATATTTATTTTAATTATTTTTCAGTGGCATATATATTTACATTGAACGATTACTTGTATCGACAAGTTAGACCGCCCGATTGTTTCTGGTCCAAACGTAGGGGTCATCTTGTTTTCAACGACGCAAATATACGTTCCTGCGTCGGACTCTTGGATGTTGATGAGTGATAGAAAGCTGTCATTGTGAATATTTAACCCATGTTCCCAGTGTATAGTTGGAGATGGGTACCCATCGCTTGTGCACTCTATGGACACGTTGTCTGCTCTCATAATGCTTAGTGTGGTATTGTCAAGACGACTTCCGTTCATGGTTAGAATTGGTTCAGTTGGTGGAACTGTATTAATTGATTTGGACAATTTGAAACTGTTTTCACGTGTTTTTTATTTACCAATGTATTCACGCACATATGTTTAATAAAAGGGACTAAGCGTTGTTTAATACATTATTTTATTAAATACCTTTAAATATTGTTACTGAAATACTATTTTGTCAGTGAATGTACTAATTTCAAAATAAATCTTAAATTCCAATAGCATTTTCGATTGTTTTTAATATTTTATCTTAAGTATGTTTATAATTAATTGAATACAACAATACGGTGGTGTTGTTCATGGAATAAAGCATCACATGATCAATTCGTGAGATGAAACCAACCGGAAGACCATACCATCTAATATTCTTAAACAATTATAAAACATATGGTCATATTTTAATACGTCTTGACATAAGATATGATTTTTTAAATAAACGCTCAGTAAAAAATGTATTATTATTATAAAATGGTGAACCGGGGACACATTTCGGGGACTGATCACTTGTAGTAGTAAAATGGTAAAAGTAAGGAAATGATTAACATTAAAATAGATATCGTCCTTTAATCTTTGTTGAAACCTTACCTTTTTTCAAGAGTATATATTAAAATACTGTTTGGCAAATTGAATCTGGAACAATGTTTACTTTTGTGAAAAATATAAATGGATTTTAACCTTCTCCTTTTAAAATGTTACTGCAATTGGTCGGCATTAATCGTTAATTCTAAGAGATTTACAAAACGATAGCGCGATTATGATATGAAACATCTAAGGATGATCTCTGGAAAATCGTTCGTAGCTCCATTGGAAAATATAAATAATTAAGGTCGAACACGTGTTAAAACAAATTCATTATGCAATTATTGAATTAATCGTAATAATATGAAAGTAATACTTACATAAAATCTCTATAGTAAGCGACTTCTCTGATTGACCAGTGTCGTTCGGTCCAAACGTTGGAATCATAAAATTTGTAGCGATGAAAAGAAAAGTTCTTGTAGTTGCAATATTTATATCGTGAACATTAATTGATCCAAATGCAGAATGTTGCGATATTTCGTTTTGCAAGATAATCACAGGAACCGGATTACTCTGACTCGTACATTTCAACGAAAATTGTGTCCCTTTTATAAATGCAAATTTGTCGTTTCGAAGGATGGGATATTTTCCGTTGATGATGCATGCAGGTGTGGAAGGCGATTCTACAACATTTTATACACAATATATAGTTTATAACACCTTTAAATAACATAAACATAGATACAAAGCAGTTTAAAGGTTTAAAATATAATTATAAAAAGGCATTAATAAATTAATTTTAACGGTCGGTACCGACAGTACAAAAACTTCATAAGTACATTTTAAACTGTAAATTTCCTTTTTAAACCGATATACATACGTAAAACATCTACGTAAATGGACTTCTCAGACCGTCCAAGTATGTGCTGATCATATAATTCAGGCATCATGTTTTCTGCCACACACGATATGATACCGGACATTTGATCAGTTAATTTGAGTCTTGTAGAATTGACAATAGAATTAGAATAATATTGCCAGTGTATGGACGGGGGAGGTTTGCCAGAACTTCCACACTCAATCACTATTGGGCGTTGGTAAATTACTTTTACAACTAAGGTGTCAAGAACTGCACCATCATATGTTACTTCGGGAACTGTCGGTGGATCTGGAAAGAAAAATATGTTTAAATTGATAACTGGGGAGACGTTTGGGACTCCTTTTCTACTTGTCTCTTTACTATGATGCTAATCAAATTAAGCATAAAGCTCTTTTAAAACATGGTTTTGTACTAGAATGTTATAGTCGTACCCGAAAGGCCGGGATAATTAAACATTTTACACTTTTAAATATATACATGCTCGTTTTTTATGAGAATCCGAACTCACAAATTGAAAACTGGATAATAGAAGCAAATATGCTAAGCACGCAATAAGATATAGTTGCCACTTATTGTCAAAGGCGCACACGAAGACCAACATTATGAAAACTACTGGACTTCCAACCATCTGTATCATAGAGGATCAGTGTTGATTTACATATTTACAACTTTGACCTATTTAACAACGGTAAAATACTATTGGCCTCAAATTGATTTTTCGAGTTATTTTATTAACATGGGAATATAATGGCCTATGAGAACTCGTGTGTGATAAACCCGTATTTGTTCCGGAGGACAAGGTTTGGGTTAATCATCATTGGAACACACATTATTTAATAATATCTTTTAAGGTTACATAATATATTTTCTATTAAAGTTACAAATAGACAGACTAAACGTTTTTTTTAAAGAGTAAAGCAATAAGTACGCAACAACAATTGTTGCAGTTATTATAATCAGTCAGTACTCAAACGGTTTATAACAAGATGCATACAATTGCTTCTTGCGACCAAATTTGTGATTGAATGAGCCACAAGTACATATTGTTTAACAAACTTGTAAACAGATACATTACACCAAACTTCAATGTGCAGATCGTTGTAAGAGTTTCCATAGTTTGCTTCTCCAGATGCGAGTGTCAAAATATTTCCCGCGAAACAAACATATTTCCCAGCATCATTTTGTTTAACGTTATGAAGCACAAGAGCTCTGCGTTCACTGACATTTTTTGAATTGTGTTCCCAGTGTATTTCTGACGGGGGATTACTGTCGACATCGCATTCAACGACAACTTTGCCACCACTGATTGCATTTAGATGGTTACCAATGATAACATTTGTATCCACTCTGAAATGAGGCCTCGTAGGTGGATCTGTAAACAGAACGTTTATAAATTAGTGTGTTCGCGTGCTTAAATACAAAAGGTGGGTCTGTGTATATATTTGTTTAATGTTAATTAAATAGATGTTAATAAATAAATTTCAAAACTATATTTTTTACCCACAATATATATGTCCTTTATTTCAAATCCTTAATATTGATGTTTGCTTTATGTATTTATATTCAGATTTCATACTTACAAAGCACATTAAGTGTAGATTTTTGAGATTCGAGGTGATCGATTGTTGTCTTAGCTGAGCAGTAAAGATTCCAGCCATGGTGATATCTACTGGCATAATAATGCAGCAAGCTAAAGGCACGTGTTTCAATAAAGCTCTGATTTATCTCTTTTTTCAGATCGATTATATTCAGTCCGTTACGTAGATACCATTGAAACCAGGAAGCAGTCCCGCCATTACGTACTGAACATGTGATGTTCGTGATAGCATCAGCCTGAACATTGCAAACATCTGAACATGGCTCCATTATTAATTTCACGGCTGCCTCTGTGAAATTGAATTTGTATTTCAACGGCAAAATAAAAACCTATGAAAACATGACCATGATGATAATGATGATAATAATCACTATCGTAAGCAGCATGTTCGTCACCAGAAATAACATTAACAACAGCAACAATATTTGTTTTTAGATACTGCATAAGAATTGCTATTAAAACGAACACCGGTAAATGTTATATTTTTTAAAGAAGGTAATGTAAGTCATTTAATTGCTAATACATTATTTGTTACCTTCGGGTTCAACACCGTAGACTAGAATCCAAACCAGAATAACACACGCGCTTTCCATAATGTAAACTGTTACCATTGATCTTACTCAGGAGCCTTGTTTTTCAATACGAAGTAGATAGACTTTCTGGAAATTATATATTCATAAAATCTTCCGTGTACTAAGAGACATGTGTTTTGATTGTTCAATTGTATTAACGTTTTATCACACAAGAATACTTGAATTCATGTAAATAGACTATATAAAATTGTTTTACGGGAATCTTAAGATCTCCTTGTGGTTGGCTTACGGTTTCACTTACCGTGCAATTGTCCGGAGCATATGGGGCATCTGTGCAGAGTTTATGAGGTGCCAATGCCGTGACATGTCAACCAAGCAGTTTTGACCTTTTTAGTTCTGTGCGATGATATAACTGGTATCGCACTTCTGTTCTAGGGCATTTTAAAATGTGTTAACATTGTAGAAGAGGCGGCGCTTCCCTTAGATTGAAACTCACTTGGTTCGGCTGGAAAGACACACGTAAAGGAGTTAACGGATAGCATGGACAAATCATATTGCTAATGTATTAGGCTCAAGATATTTTCATTTTGGTGGATACATAATTTTTATAATAATGTCTTTACTTTACCATAGAAGTTGTCTTCCGTTTTCACCAACAACGTTTACATTTCCTGTATCTTGCAGCCGGAATTTTTATTTTTGAACATTCTGACATTGGAGATATAAAACAATATTAAATACTTAAGATTGTTCATGTCTGATTAATGTGATCAATTGTTTATCTTGCATTTAAATTGTAGATCAAGGCCATGAAGATAAAACAACAAACAATGCATGGCAAGAGGTATTCGAAAACGCATGTTTTATTATGTAGTTTGCAATAAATGAGTATATGTCATTATACTAGTTTCGTAAAATATAAATGGGCATCAAAGAACGTGTTCGAAACAAATAAATTATAACAATGATTTTTTTTAAACTTATGTACCGATAGTCGCTACAGAAAATGAAAATTATACAAATTGAAAAACAAGTTGAATAAAAAGGATATAAACCATAACCTCACTATGTGTGTGTGTGTTTTCTATTCATGTTTTATAAATAGTCGAATACTATAGTAGGACAAAATCGTAACATTATAGTACAAATGTATTGAACTATTGTTTCTTATGATTATCATTTGTTTAAAAAAAAATAATATGAAACTAAATTTGCATATCACATGCAATTTTGTATTCGCAGATGGCAGTGCTGACTTGCTGTCAGATATATTGCGGTACAGTAAAGATGCGAACCATGAAACGTCTGGTTTTGTGAAAAGTTCGAAATTTCGTAGTTAGTTAGATTCACCGCAACATTCGCATCGTCGTGGTCTGAAGCAACGTCTGCATCGAGGTATTAATTGAAGGAAACATCTGTGTCTTTGTCCGGGACACCACATTTCGCTTTCAGTTTCTTCTTACTCAAAAACAAAGCATTAGTCTTTGAACGCATCAAGTTCAATCCTAACCTCTGAGGTAACCAATACTGGACTTTTTAAACGCAAAGTAAAATAGTGTGTGTAACATTATCATCGAGGTTTTGACCATAACGTGTTACTGTTGTGAAAGTTTATTTTTTCTTTTATTCCATTCATACGGAAATGTTAGCAGTGTTATAGGAAAATGGTGAAATAGCAGAAGTATTTAATAATAGGCATTATTATTATAGTCTATGCCGCACACATTCATAACATGAATATGCCTAATGCCAGTGTTTTATAACTTAATATTTCGTTATTAATAATGAATATATTTACGATTTTGGCTCTTGTCAGATATGAACACAACAGAAAGACATATGTCCATAAACATATACAATACGTCTTCATAAAAACGAATGCTATTTAAACACCAAATTAATAACAGTAGCTGGACCCTGCATTGTCTTGTGAATCGATATACCAAGTGTGTTTGCAATCATGATTTGTATCGAGCGAATTCATTGTAATAAATAAATACCCGAGTAAAGTTTGTACAATTCAAAAGAACCAAACAATACGAATTAATATGTTGTGTATTAATGTGCATACATGGATAACTGTGAACCAAATACAAACATTAAAAACAAATCTAGTTATGAAACTGTTCCTTAGAATCATTATTGCATAAGTATACATGTGCATACATACATTTATATATTTTGGATGTTTTAGACTTTGCACGTACTGTTATGTACACAATCATTAATGTAAGTTCCAAAATCGAAGACAGAGAGCTTCAGTGTAAAAAGGCAGAGCTTCAGTGTAAAAAGGCGCCATCCATTTTATAATGTTTTTTATTTTCATACTAACTCATAGCAATTGTACTTGTGTACAGTCAGGAAATTAAATATCTCGTCGCGGACAGTTAGTGCGAATGCATATAGTTTTATATATAACAAAATAGTTTATAAAAGTATTTGATGTTTATACAAAGATCAAAATTCGTATTGTGTTTAACCTTATGTTTATAGTTGTTCAGACGGTCAATGTCGCCCTGAATCTTCACGTACAAGGTCAATACATGGACGCTTATGACAATGCCCTATTCTATATTCGCACCACAATACTAAATTACGAGCTTGTGTCTTTGAAACATAATTCATTTTACACATTTGGAAATAATTGGTAAGCATTTTGCGGATTGCCAAAATTTTAATTTGCTGTCGCATAGATCACATTTAAAAACAAACACAGACTTAATATTACCAAAGGCATGAATTGTTCACATTGCATCCTTGTATTTTGAATAGCAACATATACACGATGGAAATGAATCAATGAAAATATATAGTGTTTTGCACTCAAGGCGCACAAAGTTAAGGTTTTGAGGTTTAACCATATTGATTGTGTATTGTTGGAGATAAATGGACATGTGCTTGAACATAATAGAGAGTACTGATTTACTCAAACATGTGTTATCCTTTTTAATGCATCAGTGTTTAAGCAATAACAATTAATCGTTGACTGCATTTCTGAACGTGCTTTCTAATGTTAGTTTCACCTCAAACGCGTACTTCTTTCTAATTAAGACATATTTCGTAATGCAATACACTGATATCAGGGTTTCATAACGATAACAGAATATTCTTTGTTTCTGCTGCGTTTACATTATGTTCCCGGCAGCCACGGCAGTCCCGTTTGTCCGAAACGTATCGCGCCGTATGACTGTTGCAACTTTTGACATTTAATCCAAGGTTTGATAGGTTGTGCTAAGTTTCCTCACGGTTTATCAAGGTATCCGTGACGTGCCGCCAAAGCGAAAACGCGGCCATTTGACGGTGCGTTAAGTTTTCATTCACGGTCTGTCACGGATGTATAAATGTTGCTTCAAGGTACAATGCGTCCTGTTAAGTTTCCGCACTTTGTTTGCGTTTGTCGTGCAGGTCTGATACGTTGTTCACGTTTGTCATTCATTTGTCACGTTCTGTCAAGGTACCGTGCGGATCAAACGTGGACATCCGAGAGGTTTCGGGCACGATTGTGCTCCCGATATAAAAGAAAACTCTCAAGCAACAGTATTCATTATAACAAAAGTTCGGGAAATGATGAAGATGGAGGCCAAGGTCCCTGTGGGTTCGTCCATGGCTATAGGAAGCTAGAAGGCAGCAGCAAGGGCACTTTGATGCATTTCTTACCAGGGAACTCCGCAACGAAGAAATCAACACTTTTGAGAATTATCTGAGGATGCCCCCAGAAATCCTTGAAAGGATATCTCAAGTCATCTCAAGACAAGAAACGAAGTTTCGCTCTGCCCTAACACCTGGATTGAAACTGGCACTGACTTTGATGCATTTTGCTACAGGGGACAATTAATAGTCACTCTCCTATGCGTTTCGGTGCAGTAAGGCAGCACGTTGTCATATGGTTCCTGAAGTATGCAGCGCTATTGTCCAGGCCTACAAAAACGAAGTGTTCACTGTTCCTGTGACACCCGATGAGTGAAGATGACCCTAGGGATTGTTCTCTTCCTAGCACATGCACCTCCTTCTGCTTTGTCTTCATCATTTGTAAGGGGCGGATCAACAGGAGCAATGGGTTCTTCTTGATCGTTCGGTGGTAGGCATGGACTTTCAGGTTTCTCCTCAACTTGAGCGTTCTTTGCAGCGCGGGGAGCCTTTGTTCGGTGCTTTCTTTGTGGCATTATACTGATCGAGTATTCAGACTAAAATGACAGTTTCTTGAATAGCAAGGCCTTAATAAACTCATCTTCAGACCGCGGAATCGTGTCAGACCGTTCAACAACTCAACTGGCCGTTACGCATCTGCCTGCAAAACGCAACACACCGTAACGGGTCGGAATAAACACGTAGCAAAACAGCTGTCAATTATCCTAGCTTGCCGTGGTAATCTTGACAAAACGTTACAAAACGGAACAAGACTTGATAGAAACTTAACATGTCGGGGAATGAATAGGATTCCCGTCAGAGTACGGACCCTTTTCGGGTTCTGTTACGGCCTGCTACGTACTGTCAAGTTTTGTTGCGTTTAAAAAAGTTCTATCACGTTTATCATTTCCGCCGTGGCTGCCGTGGCAAATTGTTTGACAGTTAAATGTTTTTGCACGGCAACCACGGCAACCCCGTCATGTCACGTTTGGCTATCCCGTTCCCCTACGTTGCCTCACGTTCATCCCGTTTCCTCTACAGTGACCCGAAACGTGATTGCCGTGGTCGCCGGGAACATAGTGTAAACGCAGCATTCGGTTAGTATTGAAGCCGTTTTCAACAGTATTTCAGTCACATCACGTCGGTCAGTTTACCAATTAACACTGTTCCTGGTAAAGCTGGGTTACCAGAACTAAGTGCACACATTTATGCCAATAATGGACAACTGCCCTAATTGAAAAAGAGGTTTGCGGCGAATGGCCGTAGGAAAGATTTCATAACTTGTCCCCACTCAAGCTATTTCAGAATCAAAGCATGTTACACTATATAGATAATGGCTTACTGATGCAACATGCATACGCTTCTTTCCATAACTTTAACTATGTTATGTTTCCTGTAGAGAACACATTTAACAAATAATTATTTTGTGTTATTACACAAATGCTTTGGATAATAAATTTTATTCGTGATAATTAAAAACAAGTCGGAAATTCATTTTTGTTAAGTCTGCTAATTTTACCGAACATAACTGACTAAAGGAAACATACCGCATATTGTATTAAGAAACATGTAAATGTACATTAATATACAGTATTGACACAGTTGAATATTGAAAAGAATATACAGCTGACAAATGTACAATGCAAATATACGAAATATAAAAACTATATAAATGCCAACCCAAAGTAGAATTTTAAAACATATTTTACGGAGCACTAATCGCTAATGTTGTTGTTGGTGAGACAAACAAGTCAATTTATCTCCGCATAATGTTTATCCTCTTCACCCACACCTGTGTCGACCTCTGAAGAATCTTGAAGAACGTTGATTGTTGCAAACTTGAAAGTAAGTAATATTATAATAAATAATGTAAACGCAGAATGGACGTCATTTGACATGAATTATATATTTGATGTTAACTACTATTGTATGTACGTATTCCGTGAATTATATTATGTGAATATGTATTTACACATATGTATGTACATGCATTTACACATATAAAAACATGTATTTTAAAATTTGATAAACGCGAACACATATAAAACAACATATTGTAGATTTTAAATACAAGCAACGATGAACTTTACATGATTAATGCGCTCGTAAATATTGAAGAACAACTTGACGTGACCTAACTAGAATAATACATATCAAACCTTATGAACAGCATGTGGAACTCTGTTAGTTTTGCTTTGTCCAACTTGGCCTGTTCCTGACAAAGATTCAACATATTTCAGCAATTTGAGTAAAACATCAAAGAGACATATGATATAGACATACTTTACTCCGATTACATGATCAAACACATACCGTTTGATTGTCTTGCCACTTTCGTCTTTCCAACGTGAACCACTGAAATGTACAAGGATTTGTTTCAAAACATCGTTTACAGCTGATAAAATACGCAACATGCTTTACGATTCTAACATTTCATAATACGAAACATAACAGTAAAACTAAATGTAAATATTATGTGCGTCTATGAAGTAAAAGGTAAATACAATATATCATTTGCTAAATGAATGTAAAAAACTAAATTCATTGACGAAAACGAAACCTTATCATTGACAAAAATGAAACTATAGGATGTACAGCTTAACCTTGAGATGCTGTCGAGGGTTCCTGTGGCAAAACATCGACTGCAGTAAAGTACATGGGATGCTCCCCCATGTCGTTAAAATCTAGCAATAAATATAGTGCTTAGTTTACAACGCATACACACTAATTAATGTTTCTGTTCAAAAACGTCTCCATGTGTACTGTCGATGAGGTTTTACAAAGTAAAGAACGATGTTAATGTTAAGGAATATATAACTAATAAACAAACTCCATAAGCATTATCAGAAAGGACATTCTTAATATCCCTTGCTAGTCTTTTAGTTAAGGAAAGTCACTGATTTCCCATACAATACAAAACAAAACATACAACATAAAACATAAATATGGTTGGGGGCACCAGCTTGATATATATACGACTATAAAGTTTATCTTAAAAGGTATATACAATATATACTTTACTAAATGAACGTAGAAAATTGAATTCATTGACAACAGCGGAACCTTTTCATTGACAAAAGAGAAACTATAAGATGTACAGCTTAACCTTGAGATGCTGTTGAGGGTTCCTGTGGCAAAACATCGACTGCAGTAAGGTACATGGGATGCTCCTCCATATAGTTAAAATCTAGCAATAAATAAAGTGCTTATTTTACAACACATACCCAATAATACACGTTTCAGTTCAAAAACGTCTCCATGCGCAATGTCAATGAGGGTTTACATAGCAAGAAGAACGTTGTTAATGTTAAGGAGTATATAACTAATAAACAAACCCCATAAGCATTATCAGAAAGGAAATACTTAATATCCCTTGCTAGTCTTTTAGTTAAGGAAAGTTACTGATTGACCATACAATACAATACAAAACATAAAACATGAATATGGTTGGGGGCACCACCTTTAAAAGTGCTGTAGGTTAAAACCGATTAAATTACGCGTCGAACATTACACGTAGCCCAGAATATATCACTTACATAATCTCACAACATTTCATCACACACAAATTACTCGTTTGAAGTATTACCTTCACTTCGTTTCCTTCTTGTACATGATTGTAATTCAAAATTTCTGAAATATACATATAGTGAAATAGTTTCAAATAAAAAAAACGATTACAATACACGTGCTTTTGGCTTAAAATATCCATTCCCCATTGTATGTAGCGTGTACGTGTATAAAACGATATATACCATGTTTATCCTCAACATTTAATCATTATGAATATAAACTAGCAATAATACAAGTTACCTTTTGTTCGCCACTGAGTTTTCTGAAAATAAATGTAAATACTTATTTATGGGATGCACTTGTTAATATAAACAAAGTATTTTACGGCGTGGAGAAAAACATACAGCAAAACATCACACAATGATACGTTCACAGGTTTGTACTATAAGCTTTCTTATTTAATTGGAACAGTGTGTGAAGAGCGCCTTACAATATTTGAATAAAGGTTTGTATTCAAAATTCAAATACCTCGCATTTTCCGTTTTCTGCAAAAGAACAACAGTACCGTTGGTGCAAGCAACAATAACGTGCCACAGCCAGCACCAAGTAGCGGAAGCAGAAGATTCGAGTTGTGTGAGGAGCCAGAACGAACAGCTATATGCAAACGATATACGTGTGTGTACACACCTATTTGCAATATTTAATGTGGTTTTATATATTGTATATATCAAACACCGTTTGCGTTTGTTAATATGCAAATTTCTACATATTTCTACCAGCAATAGTAAAAACCGTATAATTTCCATAGGTCCATTGTTAATGGCATACGACAATAAACCATTTGACACTGCACAAAAGCAATACAAGCAAATAACTAAACACAAATGGTGCAGAAACAAAGGCAGCCGTCTTAGAAAGGTTTCAATCATTTAAATAAACATTATTTAAACCATCTCTACAGTATTTTAAATTATAAATCAATGTCATATTTATTTACCATGTAAAATTAACTCTATCGATCGGTTAGACTCCCCGATTGTTTCTGGTCCAAACGTAGGAGTCATCGTGTTTTCAGCAATGCAAATATACGTTCCTGCATCAGCCTCTTGGATGTTGATGAGTGTAAGAAAGCTGCCTTTATAAATATTTAACCCATGTTCCCAGCGTATAGTTGGAAGAGGGTTGGCATCGCTTGTGCATTCTATGGACACGTTGTTTGCACTCATAACGCTCAGTGTGGTAGTGTCAAGACGACTTCCGGTCACGAATAGAATAGGTTCAGTCGGTGGAACTGTATGAATTGATTGAGACAATTTCAAACATCGTTTGCTTTTGTAAATATGCAAATGTCTACATACATGGACATTAGATATATAATAAGTAACATATTTCGCGGATTTAGAAAATCAGTTGTAGTAGTAAAATCGTTAAAGTAAGGAACTGGTTCACATTGAAAAATTCACCATCAGTTGATTTTTTTTAATTTGCCTAATCGTCTCGAGAATATACTAAAATTATGTTTGCTAAATTGTATCTAAAAACAATGTTTACTGTTTTAAAAGATGTATATGGATTTCACAGACATTCGGAAGACTATTGTGTCAGCCATTGTTTTTATTTGAATATGTATTTGAATTTGGTCATGTGTTAGTTCAAATTAGGCTAGGGAACATTGTTCTTAGCTCAAAGGCAAATATAAACAGTTAAGGATTGGAATAGTGTTGAAATAAATTACCAATGAAATGATAGAATTAGTTAATTTAATTATTGCAAACAGTGTGTCAGTACATTTATAACTGTAATGCTCCTTCATCTTCCGATATACGTACACAATACATCGACGTAAATGAACCTCTCAGAATGCCCTGGTATGTACTTGTCATTCAAATGAGGCATCATGTTTCCTGCCACACACGTGGCGTTGCCGCACTTTTGATCAGTCAAGTCGAGTCGTGTAGAGCGGACAATATAATTAGGATACATTACCCAGTGTATGGACGGGGTAGGTTTGCCGAAACATCTACACTCAAGAACGATTGGGCGTTTGTAAATCACTTTAAAATTTACGGTGTGAATAACTGTAGCGTTATATGTAACTTCGGGAGCTGTCGGTGGATCTGCAAAATAAATATAGTTTTAAATTACAAATGGAGACGTATGACACTCTCATTTTGTCATTGTCTCTTTGATAGTATACTAATTGAAACCTAACAAAGCGTGAATTGTAATAGAATGTCATATTCGTCCTTAAACGGTCGAGGTCAATAATTGTTAATTACACTTCAAAAGTATTGTAACTAATCATTTTATGAGAATTCAAACTCACAATTCAAAATTGTCTAACGGATGCAAATAGGTAAACAAGTATTAAACATGATTGAAACCATATGTCAAAGAATTAAGCGAAGTCGAAACATATATATGAAGACTCCAATTATTTGCAACATACAGGATACTGGTTGATTTATATATTTAAAACACTGACATATTTATCAACGATACAATAATACTGGTATCAAAACAGCGATTGTCAAGTTATGTTTATCACATGGGCATAGAATAGCCTATGTAAACTCTTGTTACAAACCCATTTACCTGTATTTATTTCCGGAGGACACAGTTTGAGTTTATTAACATGTTGAACATAACTCTTTAAATAATATGTGTTCAGGTTACGTAATTCATTTTGTATAAAAGTGACAAAACAGGCTGAACGTTATTTAACAGAGAAAACAATATGCATACACCAACACTTATTGCAGTCATCAAACGGTTTCCATGGCCATTTATAATATTGCATCTTGCAATAAAAATTGTCATTAAGTGGACCACAAATGAATATTTTGAAACAAAAACGTCAAACAGGTACATTACGCCAAAATTCGATGTGCAGATTGTTGCTTGAATGTCCGTAGTTTGTTTCTCCAGACGCGAGTCTCAACGTATTGTTCGCAAAACATACATATAGAGCATTGTTTTGTTTGACGTTATGGAGAAGTAGAGTTTTGTTTTTACTGACAATTTCTGAATTGTGTTCCCAGTGTATTTCTGAAGGAGGATTACTTTCGACATCGCAATCAACGACAACTTCGCGATCATCAATTGCATTCATATGGTTATCAATGATTACATTTGCATCCACTCTGAACTGTGGCCTGGCAGGGGGATCTGTTAAGTGAACGTGTATAAATTAGTATGTTCGTGTTCTTAAATACAAAATATTTTCCTGTAAAAATAAATAAATAAATATCAATAAAAAATATATATATATATATTCATATTTTCTTGACAGGAATTGGTGTGTACTTATATGTAGCGTTATGTCTGTTATTTTAATTTCTTAATACTAAATTAATTTTTCATAAATTTACTTCAAATTTAAACACTTACAAAGCACATTGAGTGTAGGCATGTTAGATTCGAGATAACCGATTGTTGTATGAGCTGAGCAGAACAGATGCCAGCCATGATGTTCTCTACTGGCCCGAAACCGAAGCGAACTCAGTGCAAGTGTTTTAAAAAAGACAAACTTGTACTGATTTATTTCTGTTTTCAGCTCGATTTTTGCCGGTCCGTTACTTAAATACCATTGAAACCAGTACGCAGTGACGCCATTTGGTACTGAGCAACTGCTGTTCATGAGAGCATCGGCATGTACATTGCAGACATCTGAGCATGGCTCCATTATCAATTTCCCGGCTGTCTCTGTGAAATCAAATAGTTATTTCAACGATAAAAACAAAACCGATTAAATTATAATAATTATAAAAAGGATGATAATAATCAAAATCTTGATCATCAGGATCTTCATCAGTAACAACAGCCATTTTGCTTAATACTGCATAATTATTGCTATTAAAACGTATACCATTCAAGGTATTATTTTTTAAAGAAGCTAACATAAACATCGTTTGATTGCTAAAACATAATTTATTACCTCCAGGTTCAACACTAAAGACGAGAAATCAAACAAGAATAACCCACGCTCTTTCCATAACGCCTATTAACACGTATCTTACTTATGCGCTCTGCTTGAAAGTCTGAACAAGATATACTTTCTTGAAATTAACATTCATAAAATCTTCCGTATACTAAGAGGATAGTAGTTGATTACACATGTTTAATTGTTTTAAAGGGACTTGTTCACAGATTTTCGTATTTTGAAAAATATTATATAATTAATTTATTAACAAATCGGTAATATCTGGAATATATTTTAACTAATTATAATAAACATAATAAATATATTAAAACGAAAAAGCATGTTCCTGCCCTACTGATCGAACCCGGGACCTCAAGAAATACAATCTAACTCGCTACCACAACTCCACGCAGGCTTGCAAAAGGTGTAACGTAGTAAAAACTCTATTTTGGTAATACACGATTTTGCGTTTTTATCGATGAAAAGCGTTACAATTTTTACGAGTTCGATTGATGATAATCAATAAATGAACACATATTTTTTACATTTTTTCTCAGCCAGGAGCGTACGTTTGCTTGCTTGAATATAATGCACACATTCTTGTTAAAGAATATATGACACTTTTTTGAAAATTGTTATTTTGCCAAACTCTGAACAAGTCCCTTAAACGTCTTATACACAATATCATATTTATAACTTTATTTGCGAAGACAACAGCTTATTGTTATACGAGAATCATGTGGTTTCCGTGTGATTGACTTATGGTCTCACTTTCGATGCAATTGTACGTGCGGCATCCGTGCAGAGTGTGGGAGGCTCCTATGCTATGACAATACAACCAATTAATTTTTATTTCCGAGCGATGATATAACGCGTCTGTTCTGTGGCATTTTAACGTGTGTACAAATTGTACAAAAGGCGTGCGGTCCCCTTAGATTGAAACTTGCATGGGTTAACGGATAACATGGCCGAACCATAGAGCTTATGTACGAGGCTCAATATGATTTAATGTCAGTGGGTAATCAATTGTGTCATAATAAATGTTTCATGTGTGTGTGTGTGTGTGTGTGTGTTTTAATTAATAATTTAATTACTTAACTAAAGCGGTTTTCGTCCGGTTTAAGCTGCAACGTTTGAAATTCCGGTATCTTGCAGGCATAATTTCTACGTTTGCACATCATCAATCATTACAAACATTTTGAGAAATGTGTATTCAATGAATAGTTACCATGAACAAGAAATAATTTATTTGGACTTAACAGCATTTGCTTAGCGCGTTTGAAACATTTCGTTTTTAATTATGAAAAATCATCCTAGTAGAAAGTATTAATTCAATTAATCTTGTCTGTGCAGCTTGATTTGACTGTGTGAAACAAAAACCTCATTAAAAGGTATCATACACAATAGTTCAGTCCTTATTATATTCGCTATTTTGTAAACGTGCATATACATTTCTGCGCATGAATACATTACCTTAAAGCCTGAGTCCATAAAAACGTTTGTGTTTGTCTTGCGTTCTCTAAATCGTTCGTCTAATATGTGGTCTGCGTCCGACGCACTGAGATGTGACCAAGGCTTTAAACATTAACACTTATTAATACAGTTCATATTAATACTTGATTAGAAGCGGTATAAAAATACAATGTCTGAGTTTTCAATGAAATAGATGAGCTATTTAATAAAATCGAGTTTTTACTCTTTTTATTGCTTTTTTATGTGACTTACAATGCCAAGAGGATAATGATTATGTACACGTGTGTTTTTGATAAATTGCTGTGCCTAGTGAGAGGTTCGGTGCGCAAATGAACTTTAGGGATACTGGCGTAATCTTTTTATGGTGGTGTATCTATATACTCGTGTCCGCTGTTAACTGTCGATGCTGTCAATTGTTTAACTTCGCTGTTCAGTGATTATTGTTTGACTAAGTTGGATGTTTTGCACGCAGATTAACCGGTTTAATACCCCAAATCTTTGCGTTGACCGTTCCAGGCGATGAACCAAGCTTTAATCACGTTTATTTTGTTGTATGTTTTGTTTGTTTAATATTTTATAATAAGGTTCACACAGTCACTAATATTGAATTATATTGAATACGGTCACTTTTCTTAAAGCAAAGACTGTCGGATGTCAACAAAATATCTTCATATAATGCTTCTGGAGTTTCATTATTTCTATATAATAAAAAAAACTTTTATAGTGACGAGAGTTTCTCCTGGAGATGCATGTTGGGTTGCAATATTACCCTGCTCAATGGAACCATATTCAAGGTTAAACAATCGTTGTATACACCAGCCGGCCAGTATGTCAAGATACTTGACATTTGAAGTTCAACAACAATCTTCTATATAATTTCCTGATATCTGATCTCAGATTAAAGGGACCATGACAAGAAATACTTCATTCTGGTTAATTGTATTTTATTTTAAAATAAAGTATTTTAAACAAATCTAAAAAAGTTTTATACTAATGTTAGTAACAAGTATTTAATTTAATTTAACAAAAAAGGAACATGTACTTACAAATGCCCTGAATATTAGAATACCATAATCAGAATTATAATAACATTGGTGTATGCTCAACGCACGATGTGTACTTCTATTTTATATATTACAGCCAAGGGCAAGTGTCCGCTTTTGCATACACTTTTATAAACATTAAAACCGTAATCCATGAAAGTATATTGTACATCGTTAAAAATAAAGGGGAGCAGAGTTTTAAACACAAGCATGTTTATAAATTTGATTACCGTAACCCATTATTTGAACTATTTAACTCTGAACACATGTGCCGTACGTACAATTACACGTACATTTCCAACAAAAGCCATCCTCCTTGCAAACTGACACCAAAACCATCACATTTGGATATTTCAATAGAACATTCGTATCCATTTTCATTTAATTCTCCAGCAAATGTATAAATAAGCACATTATACATGTGCTACTTATATAACTGCTAATACTTAATAGTTTTCCCAATATTTTCCATTTGCAAAAGAAATAAATTATTTTTGATCTACGGGTTTTTCAAAAGCGCCATTGTAATTAATGTAATATTCAGTTGCAATTTAACAAAGGTTGAAATCTTACACAAATATATCTAATTAATAGGAGCATACATTTGACCGTTTCAAATATGTTAGTTGCAATATTGATGTCTAACTCTGTATTTATAAATGTATGACACTTTTATAATGTAATCATTTTACCACTGAGTTACCCTCATGCTGACACACCATGTTTTAATGTTTGCGCTAGATGTTACAGGTATTTGTTTCCTACTATTTTTCCTTATTGTTTTTTTTTTAAATTAAATACATTTAATTTGCTAATCGAATATAATTTTTTTATTCGCAGATGTTAAGTGTTGCATTACTGTCAGATATATTGCGTTACAGTAAAGATTCTAACCTTGAGATTCCGTTATGGTGGAAATGCGCATTAACTTTGTACAAAGTTCGATATCTCGTTGTGACCGCAACATTCGAGTCGTCGTGCTTTGCATCAAAGTCTTGATATAGATATGAATTGAAGGAAACATCTGTATCATCGTCCTGGACAATACATTTCACTTTCAATGTCTTCTTCCTCAAAACAAAGCATCAATCTGTGCACGTGCCAAGTTCCACCATAACCTATGTGTCAACCCATAATGACCCTGTTAAACGGATTGTTCAATTGTTATACAATCATCCCGTTATGGATAAGTACGTGTCACAGCTGTTTAAGTTTCATTTGTTTTGCACTCCACCCATTCGGCAATGTTACCAGAACTCAAGGAATATGTACAGATAGCTTAAGATAAATACAGATAGAGAATTCTTGAATAAGCATTATAATATAGTCGATGTCGAAAACGACATGACTGATTTTCATAACATAAATATAACTAACGTCGCTTTATTTAGAAACCGATGTAGACACACGAGCAAGATATTTATGTCTGCGTCGATTAAATAATTGTATTATTTGTTTTATAAATAATTGATTAGCCAAATCACACATTTGTTAAATCGCAATTTGGATAACTTAGTTTTATTATTATTTAAAACTTATTATTATTATTATTCGTTATGAATAATGGGTATATGACTATTTGTAAACATCTCATCATCGTGTATTATGATTAAATTACGAACAAAAAAGAAATACATATGTATATAAACATACATAAAGCATCTTAATAAATACGAGTGCTATAAAACGCCCTAGTATCTACCGCAGATATACCATGCATTATATTGTGAGTCTATATATCAATCAACTTTGTTTGCGGTCGTTATTGTTATCGCACGAATGAATTGTAGTTCAAAACATCCGAGCAAAATTGGTACAATGGAAAATATATAATAACACCAAAAATACAAAAACAAATTGTGTATTTATGTGCAGATAAGGATAACTGTTAATCAAATATAAATATTTTCAAACATATAGATAATTAACCTTTCATTAGAATAAGTATTGCATACCTTTACATGTATACATAAATGTAAACACAATGGCTGCTTTATATCATGTTAACAACACTTGATGCCAATTCAAATACTCAAGACAGAGAGAATCAGTGTTAAAAGGCACAATCCGTTTAAAAATGTACTCTTTTGCGTTCATACTCATAGCAATTGTATTTGTTTTTCTGTCAGGAAATTAAAGATCTCTTCACGGGCAGTTAGTGCATATGCATGTAGTTTCTTATATAACAAAAAGTGTTCACAAAGTTATTTTCTCAGAATTTCCAGACTGAAAATGTCGTTCTGGATTTTCACGTACAATTTAAATTTATGGACACATAAAAATAAATACAATTACCTGTTCTTGATTCCCAACGCAATAGAAAATTACTAGCGAATGTCTTCGAAACATAATGCATTTTACAAATTTGGAAAACATTGGTCAGCGTATACGGATGGACAAAATTTCAATTCGCTGTGGCCTAGATTTAAGTATGACACTGTGCACATTTATAACATACACAATCTGTTTATTACAAAAACACCGATTGTTCACGTTGCATCCTTGTCGGTATTTATTGAATCAGATCGTATATACGAATGACATGGGACAAGAAACATATATAGTGGGGTTTTTTAAATATGAAATCGAAAGACAGGTTTGAGGTTTAACCATTGTTGATTGTTAATTGTTGGAGATAAATGGACGCGTACGTGATCATTATGGAGAGTGTATTCACTATCTCAACCATTTATTTACTTTTATTTCATAAGTGTAATACAATAACAAGTAATCGTTGACTAGATTTATGCACGTGCTTATATATTGTTTCATAAAACGTTTAGTCTACTTATTACTGATGAAGACATATTTTGTATATAATAAATCGAGTATAAAGTTTTTTATAACGGTAACAGTGTTGTTTTGTTTAAGTTTGATTTTATGCCGTTTTCAACAGCATTTCAGTCTTATCACGGCGGTCAGTTTACCAATGGATATTACAATGATTCACACTTTTCCTGGGACAAATGGGTTCTAGAACTATGCATGAACACATTTATGTCTTATTTGGATAAGAGGTTCGGGGAGACCAATCCCCACACAGGTTGTCAGTATTAGAGCAAATTACCCTTTACTATTGACATTGCGGTTCGGATGCACTAGTATTCGCTTTCTTCAACTATAGTATGTATCTGTAGAGAACACGTAAACAAGTAATACAAATGTGTTAGCACACAAATGCTTGAGACAATACCTTATTATCGCTATCGATAAAACGGTTAAAACTTGTCGGACATTATGTTTTATCTAGCCTGCTATTGAATCGAACAGAACTGACCTAAGGAAAGAGACATCACATGTTATTTAGAGACATGTACATGCAAATTTATAAACAGTATGGTCATGTGTGAATATTGTAAAGAACTAACATCTCAACAATTTAGCATTTAAATATAATGTTGACGAAATATAAAAAATACAAACATGCCAACCCTTAATAGAATGTTAAAACATATGTCAATAATAAAATATAAAGAAGTGAAACTCCAGAAGCTCAATATATACAAAAACTAATATACCTTTTTCTATGAAATTGTAAAATTCAAAATGGATTAATGCTTAGTCTATCCTTTTGCAATTTATACATGTTTCTTATTAAAATAAACAACTACATCAATAAATATCAACATATATGTGTATTAAATAAAACTAACAGAGACATATTATGTACAACAACAGTACAACAGTATGAATTTAATTTGATTTTGTTTATGCATAATTTGATGTTTATTTTGGCAATGTGATTTGCACAGTTATATCGCAACACATCTCTGACATTGGCGTTTCAAAACTTGCATTATAAACACACGTTCGTCAATTATTATAATAAATTAGCAATATGTTTTGAAACAGTTGAGAATGAGTGTCCGACTTCAAGATAATTGTCTTTGCACTCATTAGCACTAAAGTTATATCAACATTCTTCTTTCAACGTCCCACTTTGTACTTATTATCAACATTATGGAACATATTACCAGATTTCTTTTCCTCTGCATCACACGGTACCAATTTCCGAAACCAAACATGTGTTACAACCTGTCAAACACTTTACAAACCCGCTTAAGAGATGATTAAATGAAATAGTACCAACGTTAATTAGTTGCTTAATCGACGTGTGTATTTGGTATGGTTGATATTTAAGAGCACACCTATGCAAGCTATGCATATTTATTGGTATTTAACGTCAATCAGTGGGTATGCGTTATTTAGAAGGTATATGATACAATGACTCACATTTTCAGCTAAAAATAAAGAATACCGTAGTGTAGCTATAGATCGTTGCTTGCTCTGCCGATTTGTTTTTACACGTGATGTAACACTTCCTTAAACTATCTGATCCCAAAATTATTTACACAATCATTGTTGTGTTTCCTAAAATATAACCTTAACGATAGTTAAAAACAGTATAAATTAAGTCATCACACAATCATAATGATTGTATACATAAGCTATTTCCGAAACTAAATTCTCAAACTGTTCATATATTCTTCATCTTACTTGATGTCTCATGTATCGCTGTAGTGAAGTTTATAGACACAATATTTTTTTTGTGTAATAAAACTGTTACTGATATGATGCTGGTGAAGTATAAACGTTTTCCGATATTATTGTAATACAACCGGTACTGATATAACTGTTTTGAAATACGACCGTGTCTGTTATTTTGTTGGTGCAAAACAACCAATCCGGATAGTAGGTTGGTGTAATAGAACCATAAGTGAATGCTTTTGGTGTAATGAAACTGTTAATAATGTTTTTGTGGTTTAATACAACTGTTTCTTATATTATTTTAGTGGAAATATAAGCGTTATTGGTATTATTTTGCAATACAACCGTTACTGATATTATTGTGATAAACCGACGTTGTAATCGTCCGTATATAAACAAGTAGGATATTACACGTTTTGTGTTTGTACAATTAGACGTTTTTGTCAATTAAAATAATGCAAGATATGCACTGGTCAATATAAAGATTGATAACTTATAAAATGGCCATTTAATTCAATAAAATGTGGTGTGAAATGCGAACTCGAGTCATTGTGGTATGTATCTTATAATTTTATTTGATAAACATTTCTTTTTAAAAAATCATAAGAACACACATAAATCTAATCTACAGTCTTATCATACTAAATAACATAAATAAAAGTGATGCAATATTTACATTGATTTATTATTATTACTTTTATTTTAACTACACAGTCAGTTGCTACGTAATATAATAGCTGTAATCCATATTGTTTCGATAAAAGCGGCATGCACACTCGAGCTTTTCTGTGTCAATTTCTCGAATCGACTGTTATCATAGAAACACTCGGTTTTTGCACGTTGATTCACATCACATGTTAAACATAATTCTTATCAAGATATTGCTTGTTCCGAACATAGCTTTGATACATATCTGCAAACAGATGTGACGATGGTCGAATAAAACAATTTAATGTTTATGTACGGTTATTATTGCTTAATGCACACAATATATACACAGTCAACCTACGTACAAAAATGCACTGAACTGAATTGAAAAATAAATATCCAATGCAAGAACGAATTTACTTGTGCTTACCGATAACCGCTTTACTTGCGGTAACGGATAACCGATCTTCATGTAGTTACGGAAAAAGGATAAACTCGTGGTAACGTATAGCCGCGCTACGTGTGATTACGCACAGTTATTGTTTACAGATAACATAAAGACGTACGGATACAGGTAACCAACATACTTTTAGTTAAGCAACATATTACTGATAAATGTGTGATTGCAGATAATCGGTAGACTTATGGCTAGGTATTACTGAAATACTTGCGGATGAAGGCAATCATATACTTGTGGTTGAAGGTAATCGAAAGACATGGTTTAACATATCAACGATTGACGTATGACAGGTAACCGATATACTAATGTTTACAGATCATCAAATACTTCGTGTCACGTTGAATCTATAGACTTATAGTTAATATTATATACATAATGTAAACGCAGAATAGACGTCATTTGACAGGAATTATATATTTGATGTAAAATACAATTGTATAAACGTATTTCGTGACTCATATTATGTGAATTTGCATTAACACATATGAAAGTACATGCATTTACATATATGAAAATACACGCATTTGAAAACTTGATAAACGCGTACACGTATTATACAAAATATTGTAGGTTTTATATACAAGCAACGATGAACTTTACATGATTCATGCGCTTGTAAATATGTTTTTTTTTCCGTTAAATATATTTTATTTTCCTCGTCAATAAGTGTCTGTGAGTCGAGGGCATCCCACTCCACACCGTACTGAGTTTACAAGCAATATATGCATAGTATAGCTCATTTTATGCAATCTACAATCAATAGCTTTAACATAACAATATAAAAAAATATTTTTAAAGAATTTATTAAAGTTCCTTATCACAACTAATGGAAATAAGGTAACAGCAGTTCCAATTCTTTACTTTTGCGAAAATCATTTAATTAATTAATTCCATTGAGTACATAGTAGTGCAAGGACAGGTACGATTTTGCTGCTTTACGGATGGGTCTAGTTGTGTTCATTTATACAATTATAAGTAAACATTGTTATCAAAACAAATAACAAATTTAAAGGTACATTTGAATTTGCATGTCTACGCTTTAACTATAATAAGAAATATCAAACCTTATGAACAGCATTTTGAACGCTGTTAGTTTCGCCTTGAAGTAAAAGGTATATACAATATATAATTTTCTAAATGAATGTAGCAAACAAAATTCTTTGACAAAAGTGGAAGTATTTCATTGATCATTGACAAAAGCGAAACTATAAGATGTCACCTTAACCTTGAAACGCTGTTGACGGTTAATGTACCAAAACATCGACTGCAGTAATGTACATTTGATGCTCCTCCGAATCGTTAAAATCTAGAAATATATTGCTTAGTTTAAAACACATACACAATAGTACACTTAAAAATTTAAAACGTTTTCATGTGCACTATCTATAAGGATTAACATAGTTAAGACCGATATATGAATTTAAAAAACAACTCAAGAAATATTATCAGAAATGAAATTCTAAAAAGGACCCGCCAATTTGTTATTTAAGGCAAGTGACAAAATGCTCATACACGACAAAGCAATACATTCAACACAAAACATGAAAAATTTAGTAAGGTTTGTGTCACCTCCTTGGAACGGCCGATGAAAAGTGCTGTAGGTTTTAATCTGTTGTATAACGCGTCGACCCGCACACGTACCCTAGAATGTATGACTTGCATATACACTTAACATCAACATTACCTCTGGGAGTAATCTTTAGATGTATTACCTTTATGTCGTTTCTTTCCTTTCCATCCTTGTAATTTAACATTTCTGAAACATTCATACGGAGCAATTGTTTCAAATAAAACGAACGATAACAATAAACAGGGGTTTTATTGGCTTAATTGAAAGATCCTTTCCATATGTTATGTATGTAGCGTGTACGTTTAGTAAACGAATATTCCATGTTTAACCTCAACATTTAATCATAATGAAAATAAAGCAGTAATAACAAAAAATACCTTTTGTTTGCCACTGAGTTTTCTGAAAATAAATATAAATGTGTTTTAAACGATTTATGGGATGGACTTATTCATGCAAAAAATGTATTTAATGGCATGGGAAGCAACATACACAAACATTTCAAATTGATACTTTCACAGGTTTGTACTATACGCTTTCTGATAACATTGAAACAGACTGTGCAAAAGCAATTTAGAATATTTTAATAAATGGTTATTTTAAATATTGAAGTTACCTTGCATTTCCCATTTTCTGCAAACGCATACAAGTACCGATGCTGCGAGCAACAATAACGTGCAACAACCAGCACCAATTAGCGGAAGATGATCTGATTTCTTTGAGGAGCCAGAATTCGCAGCTGTACAATAGATTTACATATTTGTATACACATATTTGCAATTGCTTATGTTGTTTTTATACATGTATACAAATATATTTATATATCAATATATATAAATATATATATATATAAATACAAAAGCAAAAGCACAAGAAAAAACTAACTGAACACCCATGATGTATGAAATTCGTGACACTGTCTTGGAACGATTTAAACAATTTAAACAAAACCGATTAAAACAATCTGTACTTTAAGCACATAAACGTATCATTCTGTGGCATACATATTTACATTGAGTGTAGACTTTTAAGATTCGTAATAACCGATTGTTGTCTTAGCTGAGCAGTAAAGATTCCATCCTTGATGTTCTCTTCCGGCATAATACTGCAGCGAGCTAGATACATGTGTTTCAATGTGGCTCTGATTTGTTTCTGTTTTCAGATCGATTTTTTTGTCAGTCCGTTAAGTAAATACCATTGAAACGAGAACGCAATGATGCCTTTAGGTACTAAGCATCTGATGTTCATGATAGCATCAGCCTGAACATTGCAAATAAATGAGCATGGCTCTAATAGACATTTCACGGCTGCCTCTGTGGAATTGAATATTTATTTCAACGANTATATAAATATATAAATATAAAAGCAAAAGCACAAGAAAAAACTAACTGAACACACATGATGTATGAAATTCGTGACACTGTCTTGGAACGATTTAAACAATTTAAACAAAACCGATTAAAACAATATATACTTTAAGCATATAAACGTGTCATACTGTGGCATACATATTTACATTGTACAAATAAATTTATCGACAGGTTAGACCGCCGAATTGTTTCTGGTCCAAACGTAGGGGTCATCGTGTTTCCAACAATGCACCAGCCTCTTGGATGTTGATAAGAGTCAGAAAGATGTCATTGTAAAGGTTGAGCCCATGTTCCCAGCGTATAGATGGAGGTGGGTAGCCATCGCTTGTGCACTCTATGGACACGTTGTTTCCACCCATAATGCTCAGTGTGGTATTGTCAAGACGACTTCCGTTCATGGATAGAATGGGTTCTGTCGGTGGAACTGCATGAAATATTATAAATATGCATATTCTTACTGAAACAATTGGTAATTTCCACTATAAAATACAAGTTGCAAGGAGGTGTGAAATCAGTTCCCATATTCAACTGATGAGAAAGCGACTTCTTTTAAGTGTTATGTATCTTAAATGTCCGTAACGTTCGGAGCGGTAGCGGAAAATACCGTTCTATGTTAAGACACGCTAGGGCTTTGTGCGAAGTATTTTTGTAGGATTTAAATAAAATGTGATGTATGATTACAATTACCGATTTTAATTTTTAAAAAAAATCGACTTGTTTTGAATTTTGTATTTTAAAAACGTTTAGAATAAATGGACTATAAGAATTCTATTGTTTTACAAGAACTTGTAAAGTTCTTGTTGATTGTGTGTCATCACATTCAACGTGCCGTGCGAGATTATGGAATACAAACAACATCACACAATCAATTCATAAATTCAAAATATAAAACACCCGAACATCATAGCCATATTCGCTCAATATTTTCTATAGCATGGTTTTATTTTAAGACGCCTTTATTACATTTTATATAAACAATATAGTTAATAACACCGTAAAATAAATTGAAGTTACCTACGAACCGGTTTAAAAGTTTGAAATATAGTTATGCAAAAGTAAAAAATATCTTAATTTTCCACGTCGGTTCCGACTGTGCAAACATTGCGTTAGAACATTTATACATGTAATGTTAATTTATAAAACGATAAACATACGTAAAACATCCACGTAAATTGACTTCCGAGATCGTCCAGTTATGTACCGATCATATAATTGAGGCATCAGGTTTATGGCCACACACGTGGTTATACCGGACTTTGGATCAGTCAATTCGAGTCTTGTTGAATTGACAGTAGAATTAGGATATATTTCCCAGTGTATGGACGGGGAAGGTTTGTCATGACTTCTACGCTCCAGCACGATTGGGCGTTTGTAAATCACTGCGAAAACTAAGGTGGCAATAACTGCATCGGCATATGTTACTGTGGGTGCAGTCGGAGGATCTGTAAAGTAAAAATATGTTTAAATTAATACACGAGGAGACGTACGTCTCTTTGCTTTTCTCATTGCTTCTTTAATATGATGCTAATTGAAACCGAATAACGCAGAAGGTTCTTTTAAAAAATTGTATAGTACTGGAGTGTTATATTCGTATCCGAAAGTCCGGGGTAAGTAAAAACTTCAAAGTTTATACATGCTTGTTGTGACAAGAATACAATTCACAAATTTAAAATTGGATAATAGAAGCAAAAAGGTAAGCAGGTATTAAACATGATTGACACCATATGTCCAAGGCACATATGAAGAACAACTTTTTATTGGAAGGCCAATTTACTTAATGTATCATGCAGAATTAGTGTTGATTTAACTTATTTAAAACTATAACCTATTTATCTGTGGAATTGAATATTTATTTCAACGACAAAAGCACAACCGAGGACATCATGACCTTGATACCAATGATGATAATAATCAAAATTGAAAGCATCATAATCGTCATCAGTAACAACATCAACAATAACAAAAATAATATTGTAATACTGCATTGTTATTGCTATTAAACCGTACCCAGTTCTAGGTATTATTTTTGAAAGAAGCTGATGTAAAAGTATTGTTATTGCTTATACATTATTAATTACTCCCAGGCTCAACACTGTATTCTAGAATCCAACTTGGAATACCCCACGCGCTTCCCATATCGTCACCTATTACCAAGTATCTTACTAAGGCGCCCTGCGTTTCTATATTAACTAGATATACTTTCTGGAAATTATATATTATTAAAACTTTCCGTGTACTTAGAGACTTTTGCTTGATTTCAAATGTTCAATTGTATTAACTTCTAATCACAATAGCATACTTAGATAAGCGAATTTATGTAAATAGACTAGAGAGTATTGTTATACGGGAATCTTGTGATCTCCTTGTGGTTTGCTTTCGGTCTCACTTTCCGTACCATTGTAGGCAGTATGTGCGGCATCCGCGCAGAGTGGGTGGGGTTCACATACGGCGACATTTCAAGCAATCAGTTTTAAACTTATAATTTCCGTTTGATGATATATCTCGTATCGCATGTCTGTTCTGCGGCATTTTAACATGTGCACACATAATAGAAAAGGCGGCGCTCCGCTGAGATTGAAACTCACTTGGTTCGGCTGGAAAGACACACGCAAGTGGGATAACGGATAGCATGGACGAATCATAGCGCAAGAGGCTTAAGAGGCTCAAGATGTTTTCAATTTGGTGGATACATACATGTTTTTGTTGGATGTGTTTTTTACAATATAATGCATATGTTTTCTTATTTGCACAGATTGTTAAGAGTCTAAGAAACAAAAACCTCCTTCAAATGCATCATACACTATAGTCTGGTCTCTATTTTATTCGCTTTAGTTGTACGTATACATACGTTAACACCCTTAAGATCGAACCCATAAAACAAAGATTAACAATTATAGTATTTATTGCATTTTGATAGAATGAAACGATAACAACGCCAGTTATGTCTTAGATGATGATGCACAGTTACACAGTGACTCGCAAGAGTAGTTGCGACAAACTTATGAACAAAGAGCGTCTATGATCGACACAAAAGATCAAGGGTTCAAAGTGGTCAAAATATTAATCTGTTTAACATTGCAATGATTTATAACGCAAAGTTAATATTCAGTGATATTAAAACTGATATTCTTTAAGTTAAGCCGCGCCTATTCTATTGGTGTGGAACCATGGTACCACGTTACACTTGATGTTGGGTAACTGTCACCAGAAAACTAAACGGTAACGTTCTGCAACCGAATTAATAAGAAAAGAAAGTTGAGTATATCATTAGGTATTGAAAGTGTCATGGTGTGTACATTGTATGATGTGCATTGAAGTAGCCCAAGTGATATTTAAACCGCTTAGTTAATATTATGCTGGCACACCATATTTCAGGATTTGTTCTAGATTTTCCAGGTAATATTTTTTTCATAATATTTTTCCTTATCATAATACTTATTTTTAATTAAATATGAAATAAAATTTGCTGATCAAATGCATTTTTGTAGTCGCCAGTGGGAGTGTCAGGTATATTACCGTTAAGATTCTACCATAATACTTCCGGTGTGGTGGAAAATGCAATTGAACTTTGTGAAAAGTTCGACATGGCGTAGTGAGTTAGGTTCACCGCAATATTTGCATCTTTGCGATTTGCAGCAACGTCTGAATCGAGATAACAATTGACGGAAAGTATATTTTCCGGGACAAATTTCGCTTTCAATTTCTTCTTCCTCAAAAACAACGCCCCAAGCTCAATCCTAACCTCTGTGGCGACCACTAATAGACCTGTTAAACGCATAATTAAATAATGAGTTTACATAATCATTATCGTTAACGTTATTGACCTTAATGTGTTGCTGTTGTAAAGGTTGATTTTATCTTGTATTCATTCCTTCTGAAATGTTACCAGTACTCTAGGAAAATGGAGAAAAAGCACAAGTCGTGAATAGGTATTATTATTATAGTCGATGTAGAACACGACATGACTAATTTTCATAACATAAATGTAACTTATGTACTTTTATAAAGTAACCGATGTAGACAAATAAAGAGGAACATAAATGTTTTGCCCAGTAAACCCGTGTATGTTTATAAATAATTGATCAGCTAAACAACACATTTTGCAAATCGCCATTTTTATAACTTATTATTGCGTTTTTCATAATAGATATATTTACTATTTGTACACATCTCATCATCATGTGTAATTTTTAAGATATGCACTCAATATAAAGACGTTTGTATATAAACATACATAAAGCATCTTAATAAATCCGCGTGCTGTTAAAACGCCCAATTATAACAGTACCTAGACCTTGTGTGAATTATGTGAATCGATCTATCAACTGTGTTTGTGATCGGTCTTGTTATTGCACGAATGTATTATAATTTATACATACCCGAAGTTGGTACTATGGAAAATATATAATCACACGAATAATACAAAATACAATTGTGTATTTATGTACCTATATGGATAACTGTTCATCAAATATAAATATTTTCAAAAAAATATATAATTAACTATTCATTAGAATCGGTATTGCATACGTTAACATGTATACATAAATGTAAAAACAATGGCTGCTTCAAACTGTGCACGTAATGTCATATACACAACACGTGATGCCAATTCAAATATCCAAGACAGAGAGAATCAATGTAAAAAGGCGCCATCCATTTGACAATGTCCTTCTTTGCGTACTTACTCGTAGCAATTGTTTTTGTTTTCCTGCAAGGAAATTAAATCTCTTTACGGACAGTAAGTGCATATGCATGTAGTTTCATATATAATAACAACAATTGTTCAGAAAGTAATTTGATTTCTATACAAGGAACAATTTGTGTTGAGTTTTACCTTATGTTTATAGTTAAGCATTTCCAAAATGTCTCACAATGTCGCAATCAATATTAAGGTACAATTTCAATACTTAGACACTTAAAAACTAAATACAATGCCATTTTCTTGATTCCCACCGCGATACTAAATCACTATCGTATGTCTTCGAAACATAATGCATTTTACAAATTCGGAAAACATTGGTCAGCTTATACGGATGGACAAAATTTCAATTTGCTGTGGCTAAGATACAAGTATGACACCGTGCATCATTTAAAACAAACACTTACTATATATTACAAAACACCGATTGTTCACTTTGCATCCATGTCGGCGTTTGTTTTAATAGAACATATACACGACAGAAATGAGGCCATGAAAATATATTGTGTTTTTAAATTAATTTGCACCAAAGTCAGGTTTTGAGGTTTAACCATTTTTGTGTAGCCTGACTATGGTCAGGGGACATATAGGTGTTACTTTGTCGGCGGAGTCACACTTTTCGAAAAAGGCTCATAACTTCGACGTCCTTTCAGTTATTGCTTTCATATTTGGTATGCATGTGTTTCTGAACAACACCTTTCCATGCGCGTACAATTTTTAACCCCTGTGACCTTGACCTTGAACTTGAACTTGAGGTCAGCGATCAGGTTTCGAAATCTGCTACCGCGATTCGAAAAAGGCTCATAACTACTGTGTCCCTTCAGATATTGCTTTCATATTTGGTATGCATGTGTATCTGGACAACACCTTTCCATGCGCATACAGATTTTTACCCCTGTGATCTTGACCTTGAACTTGAGGTCAGCGTTCAGGTTTCGAAATCTGCTACCGCGATTCGACAAAGACTCATACCTACTGTGTCCCTTCATATATTGCTTTCATATTTGGCACGCATTTGTATCTGGACAACACCTTTCCATGTGCATACAATTTTTGAACTTGGGGTCCGCGTTTAGGTTTCGAAATTTGCGACAACGATAAAAAAGCCCATAAAGTCTGTGTCCCTTCAGATATTGCTTTCAAATTTGGTACGAATGTATATTTGGGCCTTTCTATGCGCATACAAGTTAAGACCCCTGTGACCTTGACCTTGAACTTAGGGTCCGCGTTTAGATTTCGAAATCTGCGACCGCGACCCAAAAAAGGTTCATAACTACTATGTATTGAGCTTTACTTTAAACATTTAATTTGTTTGATATATTTTTCTAATGCCCCCGGCATCTACAATGCAGGAGGCATATAGCGTTTGTCCTGTCTTTCCGTACGAAAATCTTTGTTTACCAATTTTAACCGTTTCGTCGGACATCAATATCGCTTGCTACAGAGCTTTGATACTTGCATGGATGTTGTCTCTCATCACCCTGCACACACCAGCATCACCCAACCTCATTTTGACCTTGATCTAATTTTTGGACTTAGACTTATTGAAATGGGCAAATTTCTTGGTAAACCCATAACCATCAGGCGACACATCCAACTCTCGGAGTTTTATTATTATACCGGATTTATATAGCGCCCTTTTCATACAAGAGTGCACGTTCAAAGGCGCACTCTAGTTTATTTTTTAGTGTCGGAGATAAATTTACAAGCACTTGAATATTATGTGAATAAGAGAGTGTACACACGATCTGAAACGTTTGTTTTCCTTTAATGTACAATTGCCTGACAAATAATGATAATTATATTTCTGTATTTGTTTATCGTGTTTTTTTTATTTCCTTTAACGTTTAGTCGACTTCTTACTTATGACGAAATATTTCTTACAATGAACCGAGTATCAGGTTTTGATAGCGGTATCAGTATCAGATCACACAACACTTCAATATTGGCGTTTAATATATGATTCAATATAATTAGCTTCTTTTAAAAAGGTTAACTATATATATGTTTTCCCCGTAGATAACACATTAGGCAGTTATTACATGCATGCTGTAGAGAATTGATTGATTATAAACGTTATCGTTGAAATAATAGTCGGACTTTTTGTTCTGTTTAGTCTGCTAATTTGACAGAACAGAACTGACTGAACGAAACAGAACTAACAGTTTATTTAGCGATAAGGCCATAAACATTCATATACAGAATTGTCATGTGTGAATACTGTAAAGAATGTGCAATTTGAATAACGATGTTATAAGGTTAATGTTTATATGTGCGTGTGTGTTTTGTGATGAATTGTGGTCTAAGTGTGCAGCTATGCTATCCATCAACTTGTTAAAACTCTTAATAATCATTTGCATTGACTGTTCCAATTCAATGATCCCAGTTTTAATCATAGTTTTGTGTGTGATGTTTTTGTTTTACATATTGTTCGTTATCGTATAGGCTATTTGTTAATTGCCTTAAATATAAGAATACTGGAGGTTAACATCAATTAAACTCCTGATTATGTCTCTGGAGTTTTACTATATTGGGCAGTCCAAACTTGACACTTGTCAAGCACAATATATATCATTAAGAACAAATATGTTGTACGCCTATGATTAAGTGAGACTGCAGCAGTTGGTACACATGGATGTAAGCATTCATTTTTGTATTTTCACACTAACTCAACTGTTTTAATTAAACTAATTTTCGTATTACTAAATAGGACATATTGCTAATATAAATAGAATTAATCATTGTAACAATCAGCGGACGTGACATAAGAAAGTTATTCATTCAATTCTACAATGCTGTTAGAGAGGGAACCGAAAGAGCGATGACATATATTCCTCCTTCAGTTGACATCCTCAAAGCGGAACGCAATGATCATGTTAGTCATTGGAATATATTACATACACTTTATTTTGCATTCGACTTGCCTTTTTGTCTTTAAAATGTTCGGAATTATTTGTTTTGTATTTCAGAATTGGAAGATAGGTAAAATAAGTGAACACATGTTAATATAAGTTCTCGTCTGTACTTATAAAACATATTTGAACGATTAAGTTAAAGGCCCTATAGAGGTGACAAATCCAATTATTATACATATAAAGTGGTCTTATGTTTACCGGATTTCAGTTACTCTTGCATAAACAATGCTAATAACACAGCTTAGGTGCAACGTTGTCAAGAATTATGGAAGATATACCCGTTTCATAATTGGAAGAAATGTTTACAACTTTGCACCTAACGTGGTATGTAGCCTCAAAGCGGTGACGTATGCTAAAAATAGCCGAAAGAAAATCTATTTTAAACAACTTTTCACCAGCAGAAAGTAACTTATTAGATCACTACAAACGTTTTAACCATTTAGAAGAGACCTACTTTGTGAGTGATACCGGAAAACGTTGAAAACCAACGATATATTTTCGGTGACCTGAGTCACTTTCACTTTCACTTTCCCGAGTAAACAGCGATGTAAATAAACTGATTGTTTGTAAACACAATTGACTTGGAGGACACTGTATTTTGAGCTCAAAACAAGTTGTATTGCTCATGTTTTTATGGTTATGTCCAATAGCATATATAAATATTGTTTTTTGATAACCTTTATAAATAAAATATGAAACAAATAGTTAAAAATCAGTAAATAATAACAGATCGTCACCTTTATATCCCCATGTTTAATGTTGCAAAAAATAATAAACATATCAACTTGTGGCTGCTTAAACTTTAGTGTACGTTTACGCATTGCACAGACATATTTCCATTTACTGTGGAGATAGTTTTCTTATTGTTTGTAAATTCTGTTCATTTTAATTGTGGTGTACATTCCAATCTATACATACATATTTACGCATTATACATATGCTAAAAGTACCAAAGTGAAATCATTTGTAACATGGGATAAAAAGGGAAAGAATAAGTTACTTCCATTATCAATGCATATAGCAAGAATAACACAATGAAATCACGTTTCGTATTCTTTTTGTAAAGAACAAAAACACAAACATAAAAGAAAACATAAACATGGCTAAGATATGTGTTATATTATTAAAAGCCATCCCACAGGACGAACCGTTGTGTAGGAGATGCTTGAGCGTGACTTAAAAAATATATATCGGCAATTTTAAGTATGCTTTTATTTGCTTAATAGATTCGATTTTATAATAGAAATCAATAACCTGTAGTATATTTAGATTTAAAAAAATACAAACGTTATCCCAACTGGAAATAGAACCCTGGACATTTGAATTGAAAGGCAATCGCCTTTATCTCTCTGTCATAGGTTATTCATATTATTGTTTGTAGAAGCGCGCAAAGTATTGTCACATTATTAAGTGAAAACAACTGGAACAGTCCCATATTATTCAATCGTTTTTCAAACGGCGCTAACGGACAAGTAATTTTAGTACATGTATATACACGGTTTTCTTTTATGTTTTGAATTAATGCCAAAATGTTAGGAAACGTGTCTTTTCGTATCTGTGTGAACACTAAATGTTAGATAAAAAAATATGTGAAAATAAAAATATAAAATAATAATACAATCAAAATAAATCATATTTGCGCCACCAAGAGAACAATCTTGTAAGTTTGAGGTTTCAATAATAACCTTATTTAATCACGCATCATACACGAACGCATATGCATTAAACATTGACAATCACATTTGAACGGCCGATACAAACATTAAACACAAACATGGTCTAGATGTATTCACAAACACGTGTATACATATAAACAAGCATCGAAATTCAAACAGCAATAAGCACTAAATGTGTGTTTTTGTCACATTGTCATGTGTTCGAGTGATTGTTATTATAAAGCATAAATTGGTACATGTTTTGCTTTGAAGGTGTCTTAAGCAGTTCGTACTATGGCGGTCATCTTACACTGATTCCGTGCCAAAGCCGATGCACTGTTATTTCCGATCTAGTCTTCAATATCAGGTGTCAACAGTCAGATAGCGATTCGGTATCTGTCACGTGGTACCTTGTGAACGATGACATCGCTAAGTTCCTTAATGTACTGAACAAAACAAAGGACTCGGTGCCTGTTGGTGTTAACAGTACACTGAGTTTTGTTCCCTAACGCAAATACCATAGATGGAACCTGTATTGCATTGCAGAAAATAAGGATTTTACTATTTATTCTCATGAAACACTACTAAATGTTCTATGTTAGTATAATTTCGTTGTTTAATGTTAATAGTCAACTAAGCAAGCCACTTGCTCGAACGTTCGTTTCAGAAGAATATTGGCATGTACGTCTTCACGGCAAAATGGAATGGATAAACGTAAACATTGCTTATTTTTGACAAATTATTGATATTAAATATTTAAAACATAATTGACTATTTACATTTTGTACATATAAAATGGTCTCACTGCGATTTTTATTAACCAAGTAAAACATCAACTCTGTATTAAGCAATTTGGTGGAAAGGAAAACGTATTTTAATTTAGATTTAAGTTCCTTAAATGTGCTTCACGTGTCTGGACATAAATGAAACAGAAAGTACATAACCATGAATTGCACTTGTTAAAATTTAACTGGTTTTCAACAACAAACCACATGATACCAACAGTCGGTGATCCGGAGCATGGATTTGAGTGCACACATATAAATGTGAATGTTTTACGTAAGTAATAACCTGAAAAACTAAATTATGGGCTTTATAATTAATGTATCGCGATAATAGGCATGCTCCCCAAAAAAAAACTATTTTCAAAGAAAACAAGGCTTTCTTCCTAAATGAAATGTCCATATTGGCCCTTTTAAGTTAATTATGTAAGACTCAAACAGATGCAATATGCGAACTGTTAGATAATATCGACATCATGATTTTTGAAACATTTTTTAATAATTAAATTTTAATTATTCGATGATCTTTCCAGATAAACCAAGGTTTGTATTCAATAACACATATGATGTAAAGGAGAATGATTCGTTCTACATAACCTGTACACAACAAAACCAGTACGGTGGTTACGTGGATGAGGCAGGGATACAACAATTGGTCAGAGACACAAAACACCATAAAATGGAAAGAAGTCAGAAGGGAGAACGCTGGCACTTATACCTGCAATTTACGATATTCGATCACTGATTCGTTTCAGCATTCCCTGGGCGGTGACTCGGCACATTCATTCTTTTTAATGTTGAATGTAAGTGATTCATGTTAATCTAACATAATTGCATTATTTATTTTTGTAAATTGTTTGAATGGAACGTAGATAAAATGCATATGTTTAAAGTTAATGCTACTATATTGATTGCTATTTACTTAATGATGTTTAATAATTAATGAGGTTTCCATCACCAAAGCTTTATACACGTACACAAATTACATATATGTATTACATTTGGTACGTAACTATGAAAACGTTGTATATGTTTTTGTGAATCAAATATTAAGCAAACGCATAAGTGACCAATATCAAAACATTTTGCTTTAATTTGTGTATGATATATACCCCTTAAATTAAGCTCGATATAATTAATACGAGGTCACAATATGATTGATGTGAGAAGTAAATTGTCTTTCTATAACATGTATATGTCAAAAGCATAAGCTTGACAGAAGTCAGATAAACCAAATGTATACATGTATTGTTTATTTTCTTACCTTTATTACGGTACGTAGATAAGCAGACAAGTTGAACAGTTTATTTTATGAAAATTAATTGAATCACATAGTTTTTATCAGTTGTTCATTAAAACAACTTGTCTATTAATTACACTGTAGATCCTGCGGTTGTAATTACCTCTGAAGCTATGGGGCACAATGTCTCTATCATCCTAAATGAGCAAGAACGCGTGACCTTCAGATGTTTCGCCATATGAAACCCTAGCCCAAACATACGAATAAAGAGCATCAATGGTATTTAAAAGCAACAGAATGGGCATTTATTCAGATACAGCAAAAACATGACATGCGCACACACCGGAAATACTCGTGCTATGTCAAGAACATCATAAACGAAGATGAAACGAAGATGAGTCAACATCAAAGGACATTGACGTAATCGTTAATTGTATGATTTTTATCCCCGCGCTTTTACAAGCGTGGGAATATTGTATTGATCTCCGTTTGCTTTTTGATCGGCCACTATCTCCTCCTAAACTATTAGCACTAGAACCTTGAAACTTACACACATGATAGCTATGAGCATATGTGCGACGGTGACGGTGACGGAATTTTTATCTGAGCCCTGGTCAAAAGTAATGGGTAAATAAATAGGTAAAATGGGTAAAAAAAACTCATTTAACTAACAACATGCGACGCACATGATAATAACTTTTGACCCAGGGGTCAGATCGAAATTCCAAATAGTGCACCGTCACACATATGCTCATAGCTACCATGTGTGTAGGTTTCAAGGTTCTAGTGCTAATAGTGTCGGAGGAGATAGTGGGGAATGGGGGTTGGGGTTGGGGCCCAAAATTTTGTTTTAACATTACTTCTTCATTTATTCACCAATTGACGTCACTTTAATACTGAACATCTCTTATGACAACACGGTCTATCTCGACCATCCATGTCCACATTACCCACCCCATGGTCATTGATAAAGGTAAAGGCAGCTTGGTTCCCGTCCTCTTTCAAATGTATCGAGAGGTCCACGGGTACTTCTTCCTCGTACCCTAATTGTTTCTTCGTACCCAAAATTAAAATTTTGTTTTAACAAAACTTCTTCATTTATTCACCAATTGATGTCACTTTAATACTGAACATCTCTTATGACAACACGGTCTATCTCGACCATCCAATTTTCGTACCCAATTGTTGTGTTCGTACCCATTTTTTTTTTGTACCCACCCCAAGGCCCCCACCAACATAGGCCTTGCCCAACCAAAATATAACATCTTTGCGGCGTAAGGATACGCGCCGGCATCTGCCGCGCCATTTCTAGTTTAAGTTTGTTAAGTTGCAATATATCTTTATATACACTCTTATAATAAAACAATTATGCACGCTCTTAATGATATATTCCGTTAAGTAAATTTCTAAATTGCACTTTATTGTGAAAATATGTGAGCGTATATGTATATGTCATGTGTATATGTATATTGTGTTCGTTTAGGCTCCCCACGACCTGCTACAAACATGTCTTCAGATGTCAACACCACGACTACTCTACATTCAACTGTCATACTGAACTTCACAGTGATGGCGTATCCAGTACCACAACCTTCAGACTATGTTTGGAAGAAATGTGATAAGGCAGAATAGACTGGATCTTTGCAATGCTTCCCACTTTATGACAGAAGGCAATATATTGTCTCTATAGTTTATTTAACGTCGCATATAACATATTCTGATTTCTCTCAGCATGATATTGGTCGCTATATGTTGTCTGTGGGAAATGGTGTTGGTGATGCTTGGAATCAGACGTTCGTCGTCTTGATTAAAGGTAAACAATACGTTAGTTCAACGTTATTATAGTTAAAACGGTCTCATATGTGTTTGTAGCGTAAGTCTAAAATGCCATCATTTCAAACATACAACAAAATCATCCGTAATTGGCCTTCCTTTCGTTTTAAGTTTAACCTGACAAACAACGAGGTTCTTTTATTGTATCGTTACATTGTACTATGTACTTACATATATATTTATGTATGCAGTAATGTTTTTATTGTCACTTCCGATAAGCCCGAAGCCCCACAGTTGTTCTACGAAAGTACAACACCGCATTCAGCCAGTCTAAAAGCGATTGCAGTTTAAGACGGTGGCATCTCAGAGGCAATAGTCTTTCTTTAAAAAAACATCCACAGAGTGAGATGCGATACGTGATGTTTCAATAAATCGCACCGTCTCATGCACAGTGAATGGGTTGGATCCTACCATATACTACTGTGCAATAAAATATGCTAGCAACGATATAGGAAATTCCACAATTGTGTCGAAGTCATTCACTACATCGGTACAGGAAACATCAGGCAAGTTTAATATCTTGTATACACTGTTGAATTACAACAATATGCTGTTATTTTGTGAAGATGAAGAAAATAGTTATAAGTTTTACTACACACTTTTTATGATTTTTAACAACTTGTCGTTAAGGTTATAATTGTTTAACAACCAGGCTTCATATAGGTACTAGATAATTTAAGAGCTTTTACAAACACATTTGACCCTTTTCATGTTTAATGTTGTATTGATTGTATTGTTTAGTTCTGTATATGAAGTTGGTAAATTGCGAAAATAAAATAAAAGCGGAGGGATGCCATTAACAAACATCCCCTTATTGTGTTCATCGAATTACGTTTTTGTGTATGCAATGTTGTTACAGCACTGGCGTTTTCACTTGCTGGCGGCGGAAGTGGTTTGTGGTTTGTAGTGTTGTGGCAGTTGTGGTTTACAAGTTTCAATGCCGTAATCGTAGCAGAATTTTCAGAATCAAAGCAGACAGAGGTAAATTTAAAGCCCTGTTCAACAGTTGTTAAGTGTGCAATGCTTTATAAATGCTTATCCGTTCTTTTGAAGGTAAATGTCGTTAATTTTACTGAATTTTTTGATGGCAGAAATGCACTAAGTTATGTCTTAGTTCAAAAGCACTGGCGATAATGAAATATATAAGATAAAAAATTTCGTACGAACGGATTATAATTCCTCTATTTACTCCTGACGCATCACAGGCTATTACAAGTGGCAAATTTATACGATTTCTTATTCGCACATTTAAATTATTTTACCGATGTGTGTGTGTGTTCTTTGTATTTGCTAGATGCGAAAATAAGGAAAGTTGTACTGTTGCAAATACATGTATGTGAATTTGATGATTAATACTCACATCTATTGATAAATACTCACACTATGGTGTAAATATGCACTGTTAATTGACATTATGATCAGTGACAATATCTGATTGTCATGGAACAGTGAGATTTTAAATAGAAATAATAGTTTTATTGTACAAAATTGAAATTTGATTTTAAAAGATTATTGTAACATTTTATCCAAGATTAGAATATCACCATTAACCAGTTCACTCATGGTCTGATCATAACTGATAAAGGCTCTTTTAAGATATTATTATCGTACGCGCTAGTGCCACAATATACACATTTCAGTTTTTTTAATTGGAAATCTTATGGCATTTTTTAGATAAGGTTAAGGGTGGTAATCTAACTTTTATAATGTAAAAAAATGATAGTTTTGTCAAGTAGAATGTCTCTTATAATTCATAAATTGAATGACCAATATAATGATTATGCTTTTAATTTACGTTGAACATTGTGAAAATTGTATTATATTGGAAGAGATGTTAATAAAAAATAAATACACTTTAAAACAAAATCTGTGTGACTCGTTTATCTTTAACCTATTACATTTTAATATTTAAATTACGGTTATTTCACACCGCATAGTTATTAGTCACGTTTTTTTGTTTTCAGCCACTAGATGAAGTCGTTGAGAACCCGATGTATATTCCTGCTGGAGGAGATTTCTTGTACCAAGTCTCCAGGATTATCACAGGTAGTTAACTTTAATTGACAAATGGGCATTGTTTCGGCTTAATTCATTACGTTATCAGTTGTGCATTGTCAACATAAACCCAAGGTGAGTAAAACGATATATTTATACGCGGAACAATTACGTCATTTTGTTTATTTACATGACGTCATATGATGTTTATTGGTGTTTCTGGAAACTACTTCCATTTGATTTTGTTCATTTGCAAGATGAATGCATACCTATTTTAGAAAATGATGGGATGAATAGCCGAATACAAAGAATGTTAATTGATCGGCACTAAAACACGAACACTAACCGATCTTCAAAGCATAATTTCTCAGCCTCTGTAAATAAACCTTTTCGTAGTCAACACTAAATTAGTATTCTCTTAATATCAATTGGGAAAAGGCAATGACCCTTCGTATACTTGCCACCTGGCGTACATTCATACTTTTCTGATATGCTTTTCTACGCATTATGCGAACATGTTTGCATTGTGATTTAATGCCTAACAGAATTACCTCAGACTTCGGCGGATGATTCAACAATATACAGTTCCCCATACTCTTACACATCGGTAATCTTCATATCGTATTCAAAAGTGAAGTTCTTTAGTATTGTCGCTTTAAAAGACATTAAACATGTGTGTCTTACATGTTTTATTAGCATTAATTACATTTCAAAGTAAACAAACAAAATGCTTCGCTTCACAATCGTTCATAAGGTTATACGAATCCTGTGGTTTAAGACAGATGTACCGTACGACGCAGAGAAGAATGTTTCGGAAAACACGTACCATAACGTGTATGATGAAGTTCAATGTTTAGAGTCTGAAGAGTATGCATTCTGGTATGACTTCAGTGATAAAGATAGCGAGGCCAACCATTCTAAAGTCGGACAAGCAGTCTCAACTCTATAGGATATACGACGTACTACTGTTTATTATGCAATGCGTTAAACGACAATATCTTCTTTCATGTGTTGTTCACAGACTTGGTAAATTATATTATTTAAACGAAACATATGTATACAAAAATAAGAATAAACTTAATAAAATTAAAGACGATTACTTTACATAATGAAATTTCAATTTGTAAATAAATGTTCTCACGAAATTCATCGTTTCATGTCTTTGCCGATGCATGTATGCCTACCCTGTTGTATTAAATACTCACGTTCACTGTTTTGTGTATTTTGGTTTCACACATTGCGCCATGCGAAATGCAAGAAGTACTTGAAAACTCTAGTGTTTATGGTTTTATTAAGCTCGCTTTATAAATGTGTATGTATATAGATGTAAACTAGCGGCATGAGAATTTAAAAACGCGGTTTTGAATTCACACTAGGACAATAAGTGAAGAAAATGACGGAAGTTTAAGGAGCAGCAAACAACGACTGTTTCTGGTCCAAGATATTCACAAGTTGGAAGCGTGGAAGTAAAATAGAATTGTGAGACATTCACTTCTTAGAACATGAAACAATTTTGTTAGGTGATTTTAACACTGATGTATCATGTAGAAAGTCTTATCCTCTTTTACAATGTTTCAAATCTTTTGTTGATATGTTCCATTTTAAACAGCTTATTTGTAATCCAACCAGATTTGGAAATACTAGTTCTACTATTATTGATCTGATTTTAACTTCAGATAAGGACAAAATTTCACAGTCTGGTGTAATACAAACTTCTTTTAGTGACCATTTTGTAATATTTTGTACCAGGAAATCTGTCAAGTCATATATCGGTACTCATAATACTGTTAATTTAAGGTCTTTGAAAAAATACAATAAGGAGAATTTTCAAGCTAGTTTGTTATCAACTGATTGGACTCCTGTTTTGTTATGTGACAGTGCAAGTGAAGCTTGGGATATTTTTAAGAAATTGTTTATTTCTGTTATTGATAGCATAGCTCCTGTGAAACAAGTCAGATTAAAGCAAAGGACTGAACCTTGGATGGACTCAGATATTTTGCAGGCTATACATGAAAGAGATAGAGCTTTCCACACATATAAAGTTGACAAGTCTGAAATAAGTTATAACACTTTTAAGAAATTGAGAAATTCTGTTCAAAGTCTTGTTCTTAGTGCTAAGAAAAATTATTACAAAAGTACCCTAGAAGAAAACAAAAATAATTCTAATTCTCTATGGAAAATACTTAAATCCCTTGGCTTGCCTTCAAAGAAAGGTTCTTCTACTCCTAATGCAAATATATGCTTAAAAATAAATGACAGTATTTGTTTTGAAAAGAAATGTATTGCTGAGACATTTAACAGCTACTACACAACAGTTGCTTCTGAACTTGTTAAGAAACTTCCAAAAAAGGTATACACATATGGTTGTAGTTTTATTTATTCATTTTACAGTAGTAAAGGGGTTCATCCTAATAGTTATTCATTTTCACTTGTAACTGAGAGTACAGTCTTGAAATACTTAAATTCACTTAGTATTAAAAAGGCCACTGGGTTGGATGGTATACCTTCTAGGTTTGTAAAGGATGGGTCTTCTATAATTGCTGCCCCCCTTGCTCATGTCATTAACTTGTCACTTATACAAGGGGTCGTTCCTGATGATCTTAAGTCTGCAAGAGTTGTCCCTCTTTTTAAGAAGAATGATAAGCTTTGTGTTGGTAATTACAGACCTGTCTCTATTTTAAATATCATTTCAAAGATACTTGAACGTGTTGTTTATGACCAAGTTGAAAAGTATTTTCAAGATCATGACTTATTGTATAAATATCAGTCTGGGTTTAGGAGAGGTTATTCCACCGACACATGTCTTATTCACTTATCTGACTTCATTAGAGGTGAAAATGATAAAGGTAATGTTGTAGGCATGGTTCTTTTAGACTTACAGAAGGCTTTTGATACCGTGGACCACTCGATACTTTTAATGAAACTCCGTGCTTCTGGTCTGGGAGATGATATAACAATGTGGTTACAGTCATATTTGTCTGACAGGAAACAGCTTGTTGATGTGTCTGGCACCTTTTCGTCGTCAGAAAACATTTCCTGTGGTGTCCCCCAGGGCTCCATTCTTGGTCCCTTGTTATTTTTAATCTACGTAAATGATATGTCAGCTGTTGTTAAACATAAATTACTCTTGTATGCTGATGATTCTGCCATTTTAGTTTCGGATAAAAGTATATCTACGGTTGAGAAGATGCTTAGTGATGATTTAAAGCAAGTCAGTGAATGGTTAATTGACAACAAACTGTCATTGCACCTAGGTAAGACCGAATCAATTCTGTTTGGTTCACGGCAGAAACTCAGGTCACAATCCTCTTTAAATATTTCATGTGATGGAACACCCATTTCATCTACATCATCAGTCAAGTATTTAGGGGTTACAATTGATCAAAATTTGTCTTTTACTTCTATGGCAGAGTCAGTCATCAAGAAGGCCAATGCAAGGTTAAAGTTTTTATATCGAAAAAAGGAATTTTTATCCACAGATACTAGAAGGCTTTTAGTCATGTCTTTAATTCAGTGCCACTTTGACTTCAGTTGCTCTGTTTGGTACACTGGTTTAACTCAAATGTTAAAAAACAAGTTACAGGTCACCCAAAATAAACTTATCAGGTTCATATTAAATTTACATCCTAGGTCTCACATAGGTAAAGAACACTTTACTAGACTTAACTGGTTGCCTATTGAAAGTCGAGTAAACCAGATCACACTTTGTCATGTTTTTAAAATTAGCTCTAAGTTGGCTCCGCTATATATGGGAGATAATTTTACTCCAGTCAGTAATATTCACAATAAGAATACTAGGTTCAGAGTTAGAACACAGTCAGACTCACCTAATACCGATCTTAACATGCATGATTGCAATAGGTATGCTATTCCAAGGGTCAAGGGTTCTGGCAAAAAGTCATTTGCTTTCAATGGGTGTACTCTCTGGAACTCTCTTCCTCAGCATATCAGAGATGCCAAAAGTATTTCATCTTTTAAACACAGTGTTAGGGAGCATTTTTTAAGCCAGATAGATTTTTAATATGCATCTCTTTAAGATTTCTTACTGTTGATTTAATTTGAATGTTAATATAGATAGATTTATTGTGTCTTATCTAGTTGCTGTATGATTATTCTTTAGCATGGCAAATAATTTTATGTTAATTTTTAAACACTTAAATTGTGATAACTTCTTAATAATGTTTAGTCTAGAACTTATCAGAATATATTCTATGCATTTAGGTTAGTGTAACTTAAATATGTTATATGTCTTTCATTATCATTTACTGTGATATTACTATATACTGTGATATAAAACGTTGTCTCCTATGTCACACAATATTATAACTAAAGGACCACAATGGAAATAAGGGTTTAATTGCAAACCCTTTATTGTGCAATCCTTAACGTATAATGTTGATTGACATGGCTTTGTTTATACATGCAGGTTGTTTTTATTACTTATTGTGTGTATATAACATGCTGCCATGTAAATCTATGCATTTTATGTTGAAATAAATCTATCTATCTATCTATCTATAAGGAAAATTTTAAATTTTCAATATTTTGAATAGTTTATGGTTAAACATCATGTGCCTCTTTATCACACATACACTTTTTATGATTGTAAGATACTTTATTCGTTTCCCATGGTTATTATTAGTGGATAATGGTTCATTGAAAGTGATATAAATTAAGAATACTTTACTGTAAGACATGGTCTTATACAACTTAACAGTTTCCAAAATAAACGATATATCTTCTGAAAACAAGCGGCAAGATATTTTGCAAAATGAAGAGTTAAATTGGACTTAAATGTATATACTGCAAAGTTTCCAATACAAAATTAATGTGTCTTGCTTCGAAAAGTAAATTTCTGTATCAATGCAATCTTGCAAATTTCAACTTATTCGATCATTGCAATGAATATCATGAAGAAATTAAACACGTATGTTGGAAATGCCGTATTACGCAACATACATGAACTAGATTGTCTAAATACTTATACGATAATTGCATTATGGTATTGTTTTGTAAATGTCATCGTTTATGTTATTAAATATTTTAAAGTGGTATGAAATGTAAGCGTCCCAACACTTATTTTTAAAGTTTCCTGTCAATATTAAAGCCAAGTCTTGAAATCGAGCACGAAATAGCCCTTAACAAGATCAACTTGAACGTTTTAATGTCCAAAATGGATTAGTAGATAAAGAGGAATGTCATTTTGATTTGTATAGTTTGATATGTCGTACATACGTTTAGTGTTTTTCACTAAGATATTCCTTAAATAAATCCCGTTTGATCGGGATTAATTTATGTATCAATGTAACGTTTTACCCTTGTTGCAGTACAACCAAGTTCAAACAAGAATCATTAAACACATAATTGGTTTTGCTTAAACATATACATTTTAAAGAATTGTAAATGGCTTTACATATAAATGTATTATCTCGTAAACATACATAGGCAGGTAGGCTTATATAACTCGTTTTTACATCGAAGTCATTTGTCGGTAGGTGTCATCTAAAATACATGTTTGTCAGTAATATAGGTACTTAACGTATGAAATGAATTGTAAAGTATCACAAAAATGCATAAACATGCATTCAATGTTTAATTATTGCAAGATACTATTAGTACAAGATTATATTATTTAATTATATTTTCAGTTAAAATGTTCGTTTAAGTTCCCTGTATTTTTAATAAATTACATATTTATTATCACGGCTCACCTTGCTATCACAGACAGCGTATCTATCAACGTTTCCGAATCCACACAAGACATGTTTTGCATCCTTTGGTCAGTAAGTCGTCACATGTGAATCCATTTTTTATATGAGTTGTAGTTATTACCATCTACTATACGGCTTGTATAGTATTCGCTCGATAAACATATTTTGCATCCAATTGTAAAACTGTGGATGCTTTTATCCATTGGGTCGAGCCTTGACATTTGACCAAATACTATTATTCTTGCTTTACCATTTTAACGTCTTCTACGTTCATTGTGTATGCAGAAAAATGAAGAGTTGCAAAAAGGCTCTCCGTTCAATAATACACTAATAGTTATATCTTTCGTCGGTAAAACATGGTTTTGAAACAATCCCGATTAAACCAATCCTAATGATTCACCTATTGATCATGAATAAAGATCACAATCCATATGTTGATTTGCTAACAATGTGTATTTAGTGTTTATGTCTTAAATATCTGATCGTATTATCCCTTAATGTTTTGACAAAATACTCAATACTAATTAACGGTGTGTTATTGTTTTATTGCCCAGCGTAATCTAAGATTGTGCTGTGTGATCAAACCCTCAACAGATATTTCCTATAGACCAAGGGTTATGAACCTTAGCCGTTTGTGACATTTTTGCCGCAAAAAGCTTTGTCTATTAATTGCAGTTGTTGTTTGTATGATTTTATTCATTTTTATCTTGATTTAAAAGGTCTTTCTCGGTCTTGATGATTTATAATTATCAAGTGAGAACGCTTTAAAATTGACATCAACATCCATAGGGTGGTTATGCAAGTAATAATGTTATATCATCAAGGCCTCAATGGCTATGTAGTTATCATCGAGACATGTTTTGGTCCATCGGCATTAATATCGGTCATGCGGTTCGATGGACAGAGAGACGTTTGAAAAATGTTACTCTACATTGTACCCGTTTTTCGAAGGCACATGACACCAGGTATTGAACTTCATGTTTAGAGAAAAATAAGTATTATATTACTATATTGGAATAAGGTAACTCAAGAAATCTTATTAGAATAGAAAATATTGTTTCTATCCGTCTATTATTGTAACAGTAATTATGTAAACGTAACAAGTACATTTAATATGATTAAGGGTGCAATTTGTAAGTACATTAAACATTATATATAAATAAAAATAAAATGAACTGCACTATCTACAAGTGCCAACATACAAACACAATCAATATTAGTTTTCATTTTGTCTTTAACTTCTTGCTTTTTCGAAATCACTTTTCCCTTTCTGTTGATTTAATACGTTTCATTTCCCGTTCGAAAAGATTCGACTATTTTCTACTTTGTATGCTGCTTTCCCATGGTGTTAAGCGTCAAGTTCATCGTACACATTGTCATAGGCGTTGTCTGATTCTTCCGATATTGTGGAGTACTGTAAATTATATAACAAAGCAAAATGCAATAATGCCGACATAAGGTCGTTAAATAAAACGTCATTTATAAAAAGAGTCCTTTATCAAGAGGCCCTTTGTTAAGATATTCTTCATTTTAAAGTCATTTGTTTAGAGATACATTGTATTTTATTAAGATATATTTTGTTAAAAGGCAATTTCTTTAGAGGTCCTTTAATAAGAGGTCATTCGAACGAGGTCGTTTTTAAATATCTCATTTGTTTAGAGGTCGTTGGTTTAGAAGTGATTTGTTCAGAGGTTCTTTATTAAGAGTTTCATTATTAGAATATCCTATGTGAAGATGTCCTTCATTTAGAGGTCCTTCGCAAATGAATTATTACCCCAAAACACGTTGTTAAACAAATTCACATTACAAACACCATTATGAATTCGGTTTGCGCCTTGCAACGGTCAATATACAAATGAAAAAACGTACTAGAACCTCTCACATTGCCCAGTCATAACTATAAAACAATGATTGCAAAATTTACGCCAAACATCAAAAAGAAAACATCTATAATTATTATTTTAAAAATTAACTCTGAGTTTGTTTTGAAAATATGAAGACAACTTATACCAAATTATAAGCTGAAAAATGGGATGGAAGTTCCCTTTCTGATGTGCCAGGCAACGCTGTAAAAAAGGAAATAAAAGAGGTAACAGTATATTGCCTCATAAACCGTGTTTCGCCTTTATAACGATAGAAGTATGTTTAAAGTTGAAATTTTGTTCTTAGCGTTATAATAACATATCAAGCAACGTTGACATTATCATACTTAGTTACTTATTTAATTAGACAGTTGGGCACCTACGTGTTGAATCAGTTATACTGGATACATTTCTTGCATCTCGGTATACAGATGAAATATACATTTCATTCCCTTCTGTTCCTGCTATATTAAACAGAAGAATAAACGAAAGTGGATTATATTTATAAACTCAATATTTTGCTAATTTTAATTGACTTTTCAAATAACGAAATGAATAAATAAGACAAAAATCACACACATTCATTATCGTCATCGTTTGAAAGGCTTATGCTATGGAAAATGCTTACGTGTATGAATGTCTTGACTGTTAGTTCTACTCGCCTGGCACGCTGCTCGTGATTTTAACGTAACAGCAACAGTAGCACCACACACCAACAGACCACCAACAAAACTGGCGGCAACGAATAAAATATTTTCTGTAGATCACAGAAAAATAGTTTTGGTAGGAAATTTAAAAGTGGTTTGTATTGTACTTTGGTGTTTAAGTATATTGATACAAATTCGGTATTTACTTCAATATCATTAACCGCATATGCAAAGACACTGCATTTGTAGCCGATATATAAGGTTTTCTAATAATTAAAATGATACATCTATGAATACCAGTGAGGGACATTACAACGCAATATTTATAATTGAAATACAGTAAGCACGTGTGTATTATATGTGGGTGTGGTATGGATAGTAATGTTTTGTATAGGCAATTGGTCACCTGCCTAAAATAAAAGACAAGTGCACGGTAACAAGACATTCCCAAGTGATAACGTTACGTGAGTTCCTATTCCTATATTTAAAGTGTAATTACCCATGGGTTCTTTTTCAAATTAATAGCAATATATTTAACACACTGCATACAGCGAATTGTTTCTACATATTTATTTGGTATTCTCTGTTTGAAGATGATGTTGCAATGTTCGATAAGATCAATATTGTGGGCATTTGTAGAAGCTTAGCATACAGCCAGACGCTCAGTGTACATTTTCGAACAATCGCTGCACAATTAATGAGATTATTGATGAGGAATGTCTGCCATTTATTATTTGACGGTCAAAATAGTATACACAAATCACGTTTATATTTTATTTAATTGGAAAATAAGGGAACAATATGTCCCAAAGTTGTTTTAGTTTCACAAGCTGTTTGATTCGTACACTGTCTTCACCGAACTGCAGCACGAATATTGGTCTCACATGTGTTAAAGGCACCAGCAAAACAATGTTCATGTGTTTCATGTTAAGTTTTAAAATTTGTTTAAAGAAATAAAAGCGAGTTTTGAAGTATGTAAGTGTATAACCAATAATTAAAAAATGTTAACATTATTGTTTCTTACTTGAAGTTGTTTGTGTCGCCGTGGTAAACTCTATAGACACGACTGTTGAATTTCCAATATCGTTGCTTGCATATGCCAATGCCATGTAGTTGGTTTTCGAATCTAAGCTAGTCAATGTGTATGAGACGGTTTTGTTTGTTTGTACACCCATTCTCACATCTACTTCTATCAATTCTGTGGACTGGATGTTTTTGTAAAGAAGTGTTATTGACTGGGAGACTCCACCGTCATACCCTGCAATCGTTGTAAGAATGGCGGAATGCGGAGTAGTTATTTCATAGAACAACTGCGGCGCATCGGGCTTAATACCTGAAGTGGCAATGTATATATTTACGTAGTATGTAAGTACAAAGCGTTTTATAATACAGGAAACGGATTTCATCAGTTATAATATTGCTCTTGTAAAACTAAAGGGGTAAATCATTCATTATGTTGTTATACATTTAACGATTGCCTTGCATTGCGAATATTATCACAAACGTATAACACAAACTATTCAAACACTTAAGAAACCGTGTTACATATTAAGTTATCGCTTACATAGAACCAATCATCTACCTCTGAGTTTAACAATGAACGTCTGATTCCACGCGTCCCCAATGCCATTTCCCACGGACAACATATAGCGACCAATGTCATGCGGAGTGAAATCAGAAATCGTGAGACGTGACGTTAAATCAAATAAAGAGATATTATAATGTCCTCCGTCAACAAGTGGGAAGCATTCCAAAGTTCCGTTGGATTCTTCATCATCACATTTGTGCCAAAAATAATCTGAAGCCTGTGGTACTGGATACGCCATCACTGTGAAGTTCAGTATGACAGTTGAATGTAGAGTAGTAGTTGTGGTGAAATCTGAGGAAATGTGTGAAGCAGGTCGTGGTGAACCTAATCAAAAACGATAGACACACACATATATATATAAATGTATATATATATATATATATATATATATATATATATATATATATATATATATATATATATATATATATATATATATATATATATATATATATATATAT